>VCCN01004113.1:4388560-4403284 GCA_006491835.1 Architeuthis dux | reverse complement strand
AAGTCAAATATATTTCTTGAAGTAATGTCATGCAATCAAGTTTGAGAACCATTGGTATGAACACACAAACACTCACATATATATAGATAAAAATAATATATTTGCTGGACCGTTCATAAAGACAGATATTCAAATAAAGATAGCCAAAGGTCAATTATATCGATGCATAGTATATAAATTATTTTTCAGTTAAAAGAACCATGATCAAAAGATAACATACCCAAGAAGTGATATCTCTAAACTCTTTACCTAAAATATCTAATTGGTAAGAATATGCATCCATACAAAATAAAATAAAAGCCCTGTTATTTATGCTTCAATAAGTGAATGCACTCTCACAAAATATAGAATCTTGACAAAAGAAATAATAAAAAGAACTAAAATTATGAAGAAAAAAAGATACATTTGATTCAAAGCTGGTACCCATTTTTAGAAGAACTAACAAGCTCCTATTTTTGACTGAGCATTCAAATACCCAGGCCAGTCGTAAACATGTTATAGGTAAGTAAGAGTACTTACCAGAAGTTGCCAGAAATACCATTCCTGGCCTATTCAGTTTTTTTACTTGATTGGAGTGGCTTTGTCACAAACATATAATAAGCAAATACAAGAAAAATATTCTTTGATTTAGCAAGCTGAAACGTTTTTATTCCAAAATATTTCAGTGTGAACTGGGGATTATTAATCATGAATTCGTAGGAACGAATAGATAAAAGTTTATTTCTAAAGTGTCATCACAAAAATATATTGCAGTGTGTATATAACTAATTTAATTACATTGGTAACATACTTGAAATATATCAAATAATTGTTCATACCAGACTCAAATTCAGTAACTAGAAATCACTCAGTGAGTGAATACCTCTGACAATGCTGTACACTAAATAAAAAACTGAATGAAAATAAATTTTAAAATTTTAAAAACAAGGGAGAGAAATTTAAATGTACACATATTGAGTTACTCCCCTTAAAATTTAAATCTAGCTTTTTTATTTATTAACTGTTCGTTTTTCATATCTGTTCCTGCAGGATAATAAAAATGTCTCTCAATCAGAAACAAATTCCTGGATCCGCCCCCAAATTTGATCAATTTATCCTTAACCCACGGCCCACCCTTCCATAAAATTTAATTGAAATTCATTGAGAACTTTTTGAGATATTGTGTGGGCGAACAGACGGACAGACAGATTAACAGACACAAGTGAATACATATACCTCTTCCAATAATGTTGGGAGAGGTAAAAAAACATCAAATGATTGTTCATATCAAACTCAAATTCAATAATGCTAAAAACTTTTAGGGGCATATTGATGTACATTTTTTATTAATCACTGCTACCCACAGCACTGGTTTATTTCTGGGTTTAGGTTATTCATGTTTTCTGACATTTATATTTATCTCTATGTATCTGGAATTTTCCCAGTCCTAATAATTGATAATAGAAACTTGAAATTTTGCACACAGACTCCCCTCAATCACTAGGGAAAATGTTTTTTTTGTTTTTTGAAAATGTCCCCCCTTAATAGGTTTTTAGAAGGGGGTTCAATATGCAATGTAAGTTTATGCTAAATTGGTCACTGGTTTGAGCCTGCTTGTTTTTTTGAAAATTCAGACTCTTTTTAGTGGTCACAGCCCAATTTTTTAATTGATCATCCCCAACACAGCATATATGGGTGGCTGTGTTTCATAATTTCCCTTGGAATACTAATTAATAGTTATATCCCAAATGAGCAGGAAGAAACCATAATTGGCAGTCAAGTACATTGTTTTAAAGGCCAAAAACATAGCACAGTTTACTTGGTATTTGTAAAACGATTAAAATTGGTTTTTGCAGTTAATTTTCAGTAAATGTGATAATTAGTCCTCTACTATGAAAATACAAACATCTCACATTATAATTACATAAAATATCATTCATTTTCAATACTTAATCATTTACCTTTTTCCTATTGCATCTAATCAATACTTTTGTATTACTTTTCAATAGTAAAAATTAACAATGCTATTTATGAGCCAATTCAAATGCAAACCTCTGGTAGATTATTTGCAATATTCTTTCTGATTTTCTACAGTATATGAATTTCTGTGGTGAATTATGTTCAGTGCATTTCTATCACAAATCATTGTAGATTTATTTCTGTATAAATCGCTGACCATAAATACTATACAAAAAAGTAAGCCTTTAAGACAGTAATGAAAAATTAAAAACGAAAAAACATGTCCTTATTATTGCATGATACATAACCATAATATATTGCACCCCTTTTAAAGTGAATTAAAGATCAGATACAAAGAGGGCAACGTGTTAAGCAGCTGCATTAACCCCCCAATTTATTGCACCATGAAGCAATTACTTTCTCAGGGTAATAAATCTGGAGGAGACAAGGATCCGGCGATGGAATTGTTTGAATAGACCAAAATCCATTGCCAATCTCTTGATGTACAATGAAAAAATTGACCTAGGTAAACAAGACTCCATTATATATCATCCTGACTGAACGTTTTCTAGTTTCAATTGAACAAGACCCTGTCTTGGAGAATTACAGTTGGATTCACTCAAATCATAAAGAGGGAAGTTATTGGTTTTTGATTAAGTCTGTTATATAAGGTTGAAGTGAATGATAAAAATATTAGCTGAACAATGGAATCCTTATATTTTTTATTTTACAACCAGTGATGGAAATGGGTTTTGGGAACTAGGTATATGGTAAGGCTGGGTTTTGGGAACTAGGTATATGGTAAGGCTGGGTTTTGGGAACTAGGTACATGGTAAGGCTGGGTTTTGGGAACTAGGTATATGGTAAGGCTTGGTTTTGGGAACTAGGTATATGGTAACGATGGGTTTTGGGAACTAGATAAATGCTAAGGCTGTGTTTTGGAAACTAGGTATATGGTAACAGTGGGTTTTGGGAACTAGGTATATGATAAGACTGGGGTTTGGGAACTAGGTATATGGTAAGGTTGGGGTTTGGGAACTAGGTATATGGTATATCAAGGATTTATGCTCGGGATCAGAGGGGATGAGCTAAGTGAACCCATATAATCAATGTACCCCCGTATACACCCACCATTTTCACCACTGTTTATAACATCCCTTGAACTTGTGGTCTCTATGTTTTTCATCAGATTGTATATTTTATACCCATCAATAATTTAACCCAAAATAAATTACTTTCCCTAATGTAAAAAAATATTGCTTTGTTTTTATATCTGCTCTTTAACGAATGAAAATACCATGTGTAAATTATGATGCCTGACGATCAGAAAGTGTATTGTGTCAAAATGTTAATATGAAAATAACAACAATTTCAATATTGTAGCAAATAAATCTTTGGCCCCGAAACGATGCCTGGCCCCAGGGGTATCATCTGATGAAGGCTTCGCTGGTAGTACTGTTTTTCTTTTTGCAGCAGCATATGTATGAAATGATAAATCTTAAAATCATAATAAGATATCATATTATGATTCAGCAAGCAAAATATATATTGCTGATCCCACCAAAACATGATAATTTTCTATTTGTTAATAAGCATAGAACAATCATTAGACAGCATTGAATACAAATAAACCTAATTGATAAATATCTTAAAAATATAGAAAAGAAAAAAGACCCATTGCGACAATGGAGATATAGTGACCTTTAGTGCAGGCAAAAACTGGACACAACAGGTGAGCGAGTCTCACATGAAACAATAACTACTTTTCCCCATATAACAAGAGAAATATTAATGACAGTTCATTGAGTACTATACACTTGGAATAAAAAGGACAAATTTCATCCAGCTTTTAAGTAACAGGTTTAAATAAATAAGGTAAACCATTAAATATGTATTGTAGCAATGTTTTGATTAGTGCAGTTATGGTATTGCTGTACAAATTAACGTAACAAGGATAAACTGAAAAAACACTCACATTAGATTATTAGATTTGATTAATAATAATAATAATAATAATAAATGCATTTATAGAAAGCACACTTTCTCGGGAACCTCAATAATTAAGTAGCCACTGGACAAAAGCGCTTGAAGACATGTGCAATCAATTGCAGTACAAATATAAGGCCTATTAAAGAAGAGTAAGAAGAAAGTGCAACTTGTCAATAAAGTTTTTTACAAAACAACGGGGCAGGAGCAACAGTTATGAAGTGTATTTATTTACCAAGTTCATATAATTATGAAAGTCTCAAAACGTTTAAGAAAGAAAGTTTTTATTTTTTATTTAAAGCTTGCTTAATGTATGTATGTTTCGGATATCAGAGGGTAATTGATTCTGGGTGCTATATAGATGAAAATCCAAACAGTACAGAACATTTTGGAACAAATTAACCGTACTAATCAAGGTATACCTGTATTTCTACTGGCTTTATTGCAGGTAGAAAGGGTGTAATTTTAATCACAAACGTCAAATGAGATTCCTAACTGGTATCTTATTTATCTTTGCTTGGCTCTGCTCGGCAAATATCTCCACTCAGCAATTAGTCTCACCCAATTAGGCATTAACAGGCCAATAATGAACCAACCAATGATACTGTAAGCAAAAGGGATTCATGTTTCACCTGTTCTTAGTGCAATGCAAGTCCTGCAATGGTCGCCGCTAATGACCAGCAAAACTGCTGAATAGCCGTTATAGCCAAGATATGCAAGAAAACAAAAATCAGCGAAAATTGCATTTTGGTTGCACGTAGAACGGGAATTGTAACAAGGTTTTTTTGCTCCTTTTCCTTCTCCTCTTACGAAAGTCCGTTAACAAAGGCTAAATCACCAGGGCAGAGCAATAAGAAAGAAAAAAAAGACCAAAAAAAAGGGCATACCATGAAAGTGTTTCGCACGCAATTGCTTTGCAAAACGTCAGTGCACTCTTGTTGTTTGACTGCTGCACTTATTTCTTTGTTTTCTGGAGTCAATTGAGTGCAGCTGCATGTGCTTGTTCAGCAGCAGCAGCAGTCGCGTTGGAGATGAGGGGATGGAACGGGGGCGGGGGGCGGGGGAGAAAAAGAAATGAAACCAAAAAGAAACAAACAAACAGAAGAGAAAAGATTAATGATTACCTCTACTGCAAAACTGCAAATCACAATCAAAACTGACATTCAAAAGAATACAAAAACAGAATTGATTACTGGATCAATAGAATCATAAAGAGAGCATTTATTATTGAGGAAATCTTAGAAGAGCCACTCTCGTTACATAACACAGGCCATGTTGACTTTGGGCTATATGTTCGTAGGAGAGTTACCTGTTTGTGGTGTTTGCACAACTTTCAATGTTTGAATCAAAACATGGAGTCTACATGGTTTTTATTGTTTACATCAGTGGTCCCCAACCACCGAGCCGCGGACCGCTACTGGGCTATGAGAAAAAGATATGATTTGGCGATATGAATCGATATGAGTCAGCTGCACTTTTCCTAAATCCCTGTCATGCCTCTCATGCACCCACTAAGAAATATATTTGACTTACGTGTAACAAATGTAAAAATGAATTAGACAAAAACATTTCAATAGTCAATGAACAAAACCTTTTTTAATCACTGCTACCCACAACAGACCGGTTTAATCACTGTTGCTGGGTTTAGGTTATTCATGTGTTCTGACATTTATATGTATCTATCTTTGTATCCGGATTTCGCCCAGCCTTAACCGTTCATAGTAGAAACTTGAAATTTTGCACACACACTCCCCTCAATGAGTAGGGGAAATAATTTCTTTTGTTTTTTTGAAAATTCCCCCCCATAAAATGTTTTTTAGCTGGGGATTCAATTTACAATGGAAGTTCATGACAAATTGGTCACTTAGTTTGTGTCCAGCAACATTCACATGGTTTTGGGGGAGAAAGTTAAGAAAAGTAACTTACTCAATAATCACCCCTTTACCAATTTTTTAATTGATCACCTCCAACACGGATGCTGCCAAAAGACATTGGTCATGTGACGGTTTCTATTGAGTGACTAACCGGATCTTAATTTCCGAGGTAAAAAGCAGTATATATAGGTAGAGGTGATTCATAATTTCCTTTGGAATGCTAGTTCTTTTTAATATGAGCTTTTACCCTCAGGAGCTCAGGTGGATCTTACTACTAAATTTGTTAGATAAACTCCTTTAGAAATGATATTGAGTGTATTTGCCACTTATAAGTGACTTACAGTTGACTTACCACCTATATTCTGGTTGTGATTAATCAAAAAATGTCCAGTTCACAAGAATATTGTCAATATTAAACCATTGGGACCCCTGGTTTATATTGTCCCCCCAAAAAAGAGATTTGAAGCTGATGGATTTGGAGATTGAGTAAGTGTAGCCAAAAAAGGATAAAATGACTTGATGGCCCTGAAAAAAAGAAAAAACCCTGGTAGTCCTTAGAAAATAACATAATACAATAGTTACATACAATAGGGATCCAGTTCTGCCAAGCATAGTTGAAAAAATAGAAGAAAAATATGCATGTTTTATAGTATTTCAACATTGCATGTTAATATATTTATTTCTTTTTTGCTATATTTACTATTTAAAAAAAAATGAAAGTCCGGAATGATTTACATAGATAATAAAGTTTTTTTTCTATATTCTTTCATCGGCCTCAATACTAATGAATGCATTCAACCACATTGTTTCATATTAAACTTTCTTAGTGGTTTGAACTTGGGGCTGAATGCCAAGAAATTTGAGGGTCTCATTCTGATATAGGACTGGCAACCATTGCCACTATATAAATAAAACATAGCATATTAGAAGTACAAGGAGATAGACCACTACCTAGAGACAGAGGGTATAGATAGGTAAGTCAATAAGTTTCTAGCCTAGTGATAAAAAAAGCATTTATTTTACACAACATTTATTTTTCAACATAATCTCCTTCCTTGTCAATACACTTAACTCAAGACTTCTCCATTAATCGTTTGATTCCCGGTATGAGCAAAGAGTGTGGGAAACTCTTCATTAGGACAAAATTTCCCTATGCACTCAGCAGCTAATTGAGTACACTCTAAGCTGTGGGATTAGGGTGGAGGTATCCCTTTGGTGGACTTGCATCCTGCCAAGGGGGTGATAATAAAAACTTGTAAGAATAAAGTCCTGGTCTTGACCAGATTGAAACTTGCAAGGATCAATAAGCTGACGCATGCAACGGAAACCGGGCATTCGTCACCAGGAGTATACTCCATTGGGTGTTGTCTCTTAAGAGACAGACGCTTTACTTTACTTTGCTCTCCATTAATCACATAGATTGAACATTATACAATGAGAATTTTAGATGAAAATTCAGCTAATAACTGTGCCAGGCTACAGACTTATTGATCCAACCATTTTTTGTCCTAGCTTGAAACCCGTTTTCCTTTTAAGCAACAAACAGACTTCTAATTGGAAAAGCTCTCTGCTCTGG
Organism: Architeuthis dux; assembly: GCA_006491835.1. Lineage (NCBI taxonomy): Eukaryota > Metazoa > Mollusca > Cephalopoda > Oegopsida > Architeuthidae > Architeuthis > Architeuthis dux. The sequence continues at coordinate 4,395,910 of VCCN01004113.1, read as the reverse complement.
TTTAAAACCAAAGTTTTCTTTCTCCCAAGCAAGTGTGCAGAGTTTTATCAACAACTAGTAAATGCCCATTGCTTTGCTGATGGTATATCTAAACCTGTGTTCTTTGTCTGTATGTTTACACAGTAATTTGAAAAGTTAACACAAGGTATTGTTAACTAAAACTTTGGGTAAAAAACGAAATTGACACATCAACAAAATAGCAGCAGTAGTTGTAGTTATATTATCTGCAGCCAGCAAACACACACACACAGCAGAACAGCAGTTTTGTGTTCATGTGTTCACATTACCCCTTTTCCCTCTTTCTGTTTGTTATGTCACAGACAGACTGAGAGCTTGCAAATTATAATAAAGATTTTTAAAACTCGTTTCAGAAATGTCACCAAATAAATTTAATAGATAATCTCAATAAGCTTGGGCTCTGACAGTGTAAATATTCATTTCTTACAAGTAATGGGATGGAATCAACGGCTCCTGTCGCTTGGTGTTTCTGACCAGCTGGACTCAGTTGTGATGCCATTGCCAATGAGGGTTAACTGAGGCATGGTATGGTTCTGTGTAAGCCATAGATACATATAAATGTCAGAATACATGAATAACCTAAACCCAGCAATAAAGCAGGCCTCATCCTGTGATCAAATTAAGCTTGCCCCAATGCCTCCACAACACTAGTTGTGGGGACAAGACCCATTTTGGGGCCAGCCAGGACCCCAGCCTAAACTGAAATTGAATGTAGTGTAGAATATTGGCTATAATTTTGAGAAAAGTCATTAACATTCAAAGAGTTTTTTGGACACTCAAACTCATACTGCTTGTTATTTTTGATGTTCACATGACATTTCGGCCAATCCATTCTACAGCCTTCCTCACATTTACTAAAGAAAAAGATTCTGTTTGCTACCATTATTTGACACTACCCCAAAAAATAGTCCCCCTCTTTACATACAGATAGTACACCTGAGGAAGTCCGTAGAATGGATCGGCCGAAAGGTTGTGTGAACAACAAAAATAAGTGTCTGAAAAACTCTTTGAATATAGTGTAGAATGTTGACATGAGTCTCACATATTCTAAGAATAGTTATCATAAACAACCACAGATTGACAGAGTTCAAGTTTGTGTTCATTATTAAAATGATTTGGCAAAATTTCAGCAGGCATTTCTTGAAATGGTTCCAGTGATAAGTGCTTCATTAGAGCAACCACACGCGGGCTTTTTGCAAAGCCGGCCGGAATTAGACTCCACTTTGTTTACTGCTGGAGTTTTATGATTTCAATTATTTGAATTCCAGCCAACATGATTACAATCAGTTTGTTATTAACCTTATTAGTGACATTCACAAAAGACATGGCAAAATTGAAAGCTGCTATTATAAAGGAGGGAAAATAGAATGGAAGAAGGAGAAACAGGTCTGGTTAGTCACTCAATAGAAACTGTCACAGCTTTTGGCAGCATACCATGTTAGGGGTGATCAACTAAAACATTGGAAAAGGGGTTGGTCAATGAATAAGTTACTTCTCTAAACTTTTGTAGGGCCGTGATCACTAAAAAAGTTCGAATTTTCAAAAAACAAGCGTGAATGCTGCCGGACATAAACTAAGGGATCAATTTAGCATAAACTTACATTGAAAATCGAACCCCCTCTACAAACCTATTTTGGGGAGGCAATTTTCAAAAAATGTGAAAAAGGTTTTTTTTAGACATAATAAGGAGTAAATGTTGAAATTTTCAGCCCTCTAACTCCATTGGTATGGCCTGTATGCTTGATACATACAGCCAGCCAGCCAGATCAACTTAAAAACTAAAGAAACCTATGTTGATAGGTTGACAGTTTCTAACAATGTGTTTGTTAAATGAGGGCTAAGTGAATTTTTCTGATTTCACTGTCCAAGTCAATTACACAAAGCTGATCTTCTGAACAGTCAGTGGTAACTTAAAATGTGGTTATCTTGAAGAATTAAAGACAACAAGTCTGGTTAGTCACTCAATAGAAACCGTCTTGTGACCAACATCTTTTGGCAGCATGCTGTGTTGAGGGTGATCAATAAATAAGTTACTTCTCTCGCATTTTGTTGGGCAGTGATCACTAAAAATGTCTGAATTTCCCAAAGACAAGTGTATATGCTGCCGGACACAAACTAAGTGACCTATTTAGCATGAACTACATTGCAAATTTAACCCCCCACCACCTCACTAATAACCTATTTAGAACCGAAATTTTCAAAAAACTAAAAAAAAAATTTGTTTCTATATTTAATAACAAGTTCCATTGATGTAGCCTGTATGTGTGATACATACATAGCCAGCTACACCTACTTCAAAACTGAAGAAACCAATGTTGATGTTGACAGTTTTGGTTAACAGTTTCTAACAATGTGTTTGAGAAAATTGAATTGATCTGATTACATTGTCCAAGTCAATTCCACAAACCTAATCTTTTGCACAGTCAGTGGTAACTTAAAATGTAGTTATCTTGAAGAATTAATAAGAAATAAGCCCCTTACGCTGGCTATGGCAACCGTCCTTACCCGGCATCACATATCACAAGTTTCTCCACGCTCCTCTGTCTCAAGGCTGCTATCCTTCAAAGCTCTTTGAGGTTTGCGATATGTGGAAATAAACTAAGAGGTGACAAGCTGGGGGGAGAGATGGATTCATGCCTTTCCCAAGAGCATTAGTGCAAAGTGAACATAGATTATCTCAGTAAGAGTTTGAACTTGGCTCACCAATTCCATTTTCTGTGCCGCTAACCACTTGGCCACCAGTACCTCCTCAGTTGGTCTATCACTGCAATAATTCTACAATTACTTTTAAGTATGGAAAGGACCAGATGTAAGTTGGGTCAGGGGGCTCAGGATCAGTGTTGCCAATTTAGCTAGATCTAGCGCGTTTCTTGTTTTGGCAGTGCAAAAAGCGCTAAATTAGCGCGTTTTCGGCTAAAACATTTTGGCCGTCTTTGGCCATTTTCTGGCTATTTTCAACCATATCTAGCATCTGTTTGGTGGTTTTGGGCCATTTTTGGCAATTAAAAAAATTTAGCACTTTTTGGCAGTCAAACTAGCACAAAAATATTTTTTGAGTTGGCAACACTGCTAAGGATACGTCCTGGGACCTCAATATCAGAAGCTCTTATGTCCTTGCAGCCACCGTTGCGAGGACTAAGAGAATTTTTGAGGAATTCCTGCCCACACATGTGGGTATACCCACATTAAAACTGACTGTATGTCACATTCTGATCTAGTGTGGGATCAGATAAATCAGAATTCACTATACATTTTTCACAATTGCAAAAGAAATAGATACTATTAACTACCGTTACCCACAACACTGGTTTATTGCTGGGTTTAGGTTATTCATGTTTTCTCACATTGATATGTATCTATGCATCTATCTATGTATCCGGACTTCGCCCAGCCCTAACCGTTCATAGTAGAAACTTGAAATTTTGCACACACACTCCCCTCAATGGGTAGGGAAAATAGTTTTTTGTTTTTTGAATACCCCGCCACCCCCACCAAATATGTTTTGGGAGAGGGGTTCAATATGGAATGTAAGTTTATGCTAAATTGGTCACTAGTTTGTGCCTGCTTGTTTTTTGAAAATTCAGACCTCTTTTAGTGATCACAGCCCAACAAAAGGCGAGAGAAGTAACTTATTCATTGATCACCACTTTTTCCATCTTTTTAATTAATCACCACCAACACAACATATATGGGTGGCAATGATTCATAATTTCCCTTGAAATGCTAGTTTTGATGTATGGCAGAAATCCAGGTAAAAACATTTTCACAGCCGGATTAAGGATTTGATTTACTTAAAATATGTTTGATGTAAGATCATTTTTATGAAGCATCAAGTTACAACTGAACCATCAAAATATCAAAATGCTATAATTAATACTCCTCCACTATCGTACTAGAATCTTTCTTCTGGTACATACCAACTTAGGGGAATATTTCATGCATTTAAAAATGAGGTTGTAAAAGACTGACATATGAGTATTTAATAAGCTGATGAAAAAAAACAAACTGCAAGGTATATTTAACAATATATAAGGCATCATAGTTAATGGTTTCCTAAAGTCTAAAAAACTATATTTTCTAAAGAGAGTACTAAGCACCATTTTCTAAACTAGAATATCAACTTACCTATATCTGACATCTACCATTGTTGGCAGTTATTTCAGTTGGTCTAAAAAATTGTTTCTGCATTACTTTCATTATGCTGGAACAGGGTTTCCCATCAAGTGGGCCATAGCATGTTTTCCAGGTGGGCTACAGTACAGTTTCTAGGTGGGCCACAAAGACTGCCCCCACACCATTTTTGAGTTGTACCTGACAAATTTGATTCTCCGAGTCCAGTGTTCATAAATATTTGACTGTTTTGATTCCTTTCATTTGGCTACTCTTACAGACTTTTGACATTGAATTAACTTCAATTTAAACTCAATCTTTCTTTTCCACATTGTCTAATCACATCTACCATTCTGTCGGATTCCATTACATCCACATAACAAACATATATATATATGCATGTATAAAATAGCGAGTATATTTCCAAGTAAGTAAGTGAATCTATTACTTTCTTATGCCAAAATTATCATCTTTGACCTGTGGTAACTTTCAATTATTTGTTTCAGGCTACAAGAATTTAATATTTTTCCTTTATTCTTATTTTATAGCTAGTAAATATGTAGGTACATCATTAAGTATGTAGCCTAACGAGGATAAAAGCATTTATTTTATGCAAATACTTATTTTTTAACATAATCTCCTTCCTTGTCTATGCACTTAACCCAACATTTCTTCATTAATGACTTAGATCAAACATCTATACTAATATTTGAGTACTCTGTTTATTTGTTTGTCTTTCGTATGGCTGATGTCTGCAATGTTTTTTGTTATATCCCGCAAGAAAACACCTGAGTTTTCAATGTTTTTCTGGTGTAATAAAGTTTCTGTTCTTTCTTTTTATTAAATACTTTTAAATTGAAAAAAGTTGCTTTTTTTATTGATATTTCTTTGGTTTCAAAGATTTGCTAACTATGATCCCCACTGGAGCATGACATGTCACACCAAAAGCCAGGTGAGCCACACAGTGTAAAAAAAGGTTAGGAAACAGTGTGCTAGAACCTTAAACAATAACACATGCTTTTTTAGTGTTTTTGTTCAGTCTCAATAATGTAGTGTTGCCCATAAATGAGTACATCCCTACCACTTTTTTTATAGAAAGTTAATTTTCTTCTAAACCAAACATCATCATCATCATCATCATCAGCCGTTATATGTCCACTGCTGGACAAAGGCCTTTCCCATCTCCTTCCATGACGATCTATCTTGTGCTAACCTCTGCCAAGTCTTACTGGCAAACTTTTCTATCTCGTCCCTCCATCTTGTGTCTGGTCTTCGTTTACTGTCCCATGGGCACCAATCGGTTAGTCTTTCCCCCATCTATTGTCATCTCTTCTTGCTAGGTGGCCAGCCAATCTCCATTTTTGCTGCTAATTAGTTGTATAATATCCTTCACTCTAGTTCTCTCTCTGATCCTTGTTGATTTTTTTTCTATCTCTTAGAGTTATCCCTAACATTGCTCTTTCCATGGCTCTCTGTGCTATTCTGAGTTGGTTTTCAGCTCGTTTGGTTAATTTCCATGTTTCGCATCCATAAGTCATGGCTGGTATTATGCAGCCATTGTATACTTTACACTTTAGGCACATTGACAAGGTGCTCTTCAGAATGTCTCTATTCATACCAAATGCTTTCTAATTTATGGTTATGCATTGTTTTATTTCGCAGTCATGGTCTTTCTCTAGCTTTATTACCTGACCTAGGTATATGTATTCATCGACCTCTTCTAGACGAGGTCGATGAATACCAAACATAGCAGGGTTTTATTATTTCTAGTGGAATATTATACAATCAAAAGAGATATTATCAGGTATTATTTATGACCAAACTCAACTGTTGACAAAAATATTTTTTTGTATGGGTGTACTCATTTGTGGACGGCAACATATTCATATTTTTGGCAACAGAGTTTAAATTCTGTAGAGTTTGGTCATAAATATTACCTGATAATATCTCTTTTGATTGTATAGTGTTCTACTAGAAATAATAAAATTCTGTTATGTTTAGTTTAGAAGAAAATGAACTTTCTATAAAAAAAGTAGTAGGGATGTATTCATTTATGGGCATTACTGTATGTGATTTTCTTGGTACATTACTTTCTATATATTTCCATAACATCTGTATAAGTACTTGCAAGTGTATAGCAATTATAGCACATGAAAACATTTAGGTTTCTATGTTTAGTGACAGGTTAATGATTCTCAATAGCATCAATCATGTGGAAAAAAAATAGAAAACCTTCCTTTTAGTTCACTGGAGAAATACTTGAGAATTATAAAATGATCATTCAAAAATGGATAGGCTAAAGATTAAAATACGGTTATATTTTTTATTAAATGTTTATAAAAGAAGGGTTTTGCCAAAATATATACAGAACTGTTTTGTTAATAAATTTGTAATAGTTGTAAATTATACATTTTGAGATTAAATGAAATGAAACTTCTAACACAATTCTGAAAATGGGTGAGTAGCAATAAAAGTAGAGCCCCACGTATTACAAGATTCTCTGTATTACAAGATTTTGAAGTTTTTCACGGTCTGCGATATGTGAAAATTACTAAGAGGCGAAAAGCACCCGAATTGGCATCACTCACTTCGCCTGCTATCTGGTACATACCAACTTAGGAGAATATTTCATGCATTTAAAAATGAGGTCCTAAAAGACCTACATATGAGTATTTAATAAGCTTACAAATAAAAATACTGCAAGGTATATTTAACAATATATAAGGCATCATAGATAACGGTTTCCTAAATTCTAAAAAAAAATATAGTTTTTTTGTTTTTTTAATCTCCGCCCCCCAAATAGGTTTTTAGACAGGGGTTCAATATGGAATATAAGTTTATGCTAAATTGGTCACTAGTTTGTGCCTGCTTGTTTTTTGAAAATTCAGACCTCTTTTAGTGATCACAGCCCAACAAAAGGCGAGAGAAGTAACTTATTCATTGACCTCAATATCAGAAGCTCTTATGTCCTTGCAGCCACCGTTGCGAGGACTAAGAGAATTTTTGAGGAATTCCTGCCCACACATATGGGTATCCCCACATTAAAACTGACTGTATGTCACATTCTGATCTAGTGTGGGATCAGATAAATCAGAATTCTACAATTGTAGATATTTGCTACACATGTGAAAATTCTAACAAACTCTTCAAGATGTGCAACCAGATCTTTTTTAATTGGAATATTCTAAGGTTTTAAAATTCAAATTAAAAATACACTATACA
>VCCN01004113.1:4358549-4379282 GCA_006491835.1 Architeuthis dux | reverse complement strand
GAGATAGATAGATAGAGAGATAGATATGAACAGACTGAGAGAGAGAGAGAGAGACAGAGACAAAGACAGAGACAGAGAGAGAAACAGAGAGAGACAGAGAGAGACAGAAAGAGAGATAGGCCAGGGGGTTTTTGTCTCGCACAACCGATATAATATGGTATGCTAAACTACCAGAGTGACAATTAGTTGTTTATTAGGACCGTTAACTCCGAGATACCCAATTGTTTTTATTCAAACCATAAAATTCTTTGAAAAGTTATATATTTGAAATAATTAGGTGCCCAAGAACCTGTATAACAATTTTCATTCTAATCGGTTCACCAGTTCCAAAATTCTGCATGTTGACATATGATTATTTACATATAAAATGTAAACAAACAATCGGATTGACTGTAACTCACCATTTTTCAATTCCATTTTTCAACATTATAGCCAAATTCCAGCAAAATTGGTCAAGATTTGAGAAATTGTTCTAATTGTAAACAAAAACAACGTTTTTATTTATAGAATGTAAAAAAACAATCGGATTGGCCATAACTCACCATCCGCCAGGTAGAATCTCTCCACAAGCCTATATACAAAATTTCATTGAAATATATTAAAGAATAACAAAGTTATCCAATTGAGAAAAAGGACACAACGACAACGATCACAACAATAAAGATAGTCCCCGGCTTTTTTTCTGCCAGGGACAAAAAAAGGGTTCATCTACATCACCGAAAAAGCAATCATCCTATTGCTCTTGCTCTGAGTAGCATCATTTGATCACTGGTTTATGCAAAGATTACAATATGTACAAATTGGTGCATAAATAAAGGAAAAATATACGATTAAAAAAAGTGAATAAACAATAAAGAAAAATCAATACACCGAATAAATCACTTCTTTTTGTTATAAGTAACTGACTTTTGTTTCATAAACTTTTGATAAAAAAATCAATGATCGTCTTAAAAGTAAAAAATGTTTTCTGCACACTCTGCTTCTTCAGTTGCTCACAGGCTTTTTGGTGCCATACAGTCCATGAAAAAATTAGTAGGAACATACTATATGGGTATTATTAAAGTTACACACAACCAAAGAGAGGGAGCGGGTATAGTGAGTGAATGAATTCATGTACTTTTATAACACAGTGACTTCTGAGTAATAGACATGCAAGAAATTGATTGTTAGTTTTGAAATAGAATTAAATTTAAACAATCATTCAGTGTTCTGAATTATTGTAACCCTTTGGCATGCCGGAGACGTACTGAAAGGAAGTGTACTTTATATATATTTTCAATAATTAGGTGCCCAAGAACCTGTATAACAATTTTCATGTTGACATATGGTTATTTACATATAAAATGTAAACAAACAATCGGATCGACCGTAACTCACCATTTTTCAATTCCTGCGGTTTTGTCAACATTATAGCCAAATTTCAGCAAAATCGGTCATGATTTGAGAAATTTTCCCAATTGTAAACAAGAACGTTGTTTTTGTTTATAAAATGTAAACAAACAATCAGATCAGCCATAACTCACCATCTCCCAGGTAGAATCTCTCCACAGGCCTACATACAAAATTTCATTGAAACATATTAAGGAATAACAAAGGATACAACGACAACAACCACAACAATAAAGATAGTCCCCAGCTTTTTTTCTTTAACCTTTTTTTCTTTAACCTTTTTTTCTTTAACCTTTTTTTCTTTAACCTTCAACTGTACAATTTGCATTTGACTCCCAAATGCATTTCAAACACTTAAACTTCAGTACAAAGTCTGGAGTTGACTTTGTTTTCCTACCGTAACAAGAACAACAAGAACAATCCTCACCAAAATTAGGGGTGTAAACCGATATGTAAAATTCACATTCCCCTACCGTGATCTGAATTCGCGACCAACTAATTGCCAGGAGGCTTTCTTACTGACTCAGCTAAATTGACAAGTCTTAGATATTAACAAAGATTTATCATACAGATATGTACAGGCTTATTTCATTCTAATAAATAAATACATTTATACAAAAAAAATATAACAATTTTTTACTTATTATCTAAACAATACAAAAGTTTCAGTAATCATCTTCAGTCAGAATAGGAGTCGGAGTGGAGTTTGACCCTGCAGCAGCCTTACATAATTTCCTATAACCCATTAGAAGAGATAGCCTAATGGTCATAAGGTAGAAAATCCCTACATGCAGTCTAAATTCTTGTTACTTGGTTTGACACAAAATTGAAAGTCAATCAATTACAGAACTAATATTTTAATCATACTTTCCTTGCCTCATCACAAAATGTTACATGAACTTATCTTAAATGTGGTTCAATCTTAAAAGGTTGTTGATATTCATAATATAAAACTCAGTTACAATGCAAAATAAAAGCTGTTAGTGTTCCATGAAAGAAGCATAACAGACATGAAGGTATTAATTAAGGTACTTAAAATCACAATGTATATTCCGCAAATAATAAAAAACGGAGAAAAAATGTTAAGTATCATGAGTTATTCCCCTTAGGCAGAAGAGTTTCCATCCACTTCTGCTAAGGGGCGCTGTTTTACGTTATGGTCAATGAGCAGCCATTATTGCATTATGTTATTAGTAGATGAGAGAGCTCCAGGACACACGTGTGTGTATTGTGACCGTGGTCATTGCATGAATAAAAAGACCTGTAAGTAAATCTTGTTTGCATTTTTACTCTGTTAATATCTGTCATTAAAACAAGCTTACAAAACTTGTTCACAGTTTCTTAATTATCATAAAACTTAATTATCAAAATCCCATAATTTTGAAACTATTGAATATACTTGAAACTATTGCACATAATTCATTGAGCTGTTTTTTGTTATGTAGATAAAAGCTTCTACTTTAAGATACAAACACTTTGATCATAAAAATTGTGGCATTTTGAAGCAAAACACTTTAAATGCAGTTAGCTATAACCGCACAAATGGGAATTTTGACCACTTTGTGAACATTCACCCAATCCATTTGACTTGCTCCCCAGATAGAGCAGGCTTTGAAGATTATAGTGGTATACTTAACTTGATTTTGCCATACATGGCGGATTGTACCTTGGGGTTGTTAGCGCCTCAATTGAAGTTGAAAAAATATATAATATAATAAAAGTAGCAATCACTAATAATGCTAGTATTTGTAGAAGTTCTATAATGCTTTTTTATATAAAGAATTGAACAGTTTTTCATGGTTTGGGACTGATGAGAAAACGTTTCAAGTATTCTAACTTTGCTTAATTTGTGTATATATAGAAACCAATTGTCAAATAAATTTTACCCATTATTTATTATTATATTAACACCCATTGCTTTATTTGTTCATCTGAAGCAAATTCAGGAGGCAAGGTCAATTCGAGCTTAATTTGGGGCAATTACTTTTATTATATCATGGAATGGAAAGTGAACATTTTATTTTAGTGTGAAAAAAAAAAGTATACAATTTGTATATACAAGCACACATCATATTTACACAATGTCTAGGGCCTTAAACCTTTTGTGGTGGTGTAATAAACATCATAATTCTTCTTAAAATCATTTACATCTGTTGATAGCATTATATATTCCTGTAATCTATTCCAAAGTCCCACCACACTATTGCTAAACAAGAATTTTCTGATATTCAATCTACTTCTATTTGCTTCTATCATATATGTGTGGCCTCTCAGTCCCATGTACCCCCTTCCAGTAAAAAATACATCAGGATTTACATTTAAACCATGTGTAATCTTAAACATTTCTATTAAGTCTCCCCGATCCCTCCTATTTTCTAATGGTGTTAATCCTAACACTTTTAGGTTTAAAACTTGAACAGGAATCAAATATCAGTCTCTTTTACAACATACTACCAAGGATTTGGGCAAATAAAGACTCTGTAAAAGCACAATTTCGATGATATTACTTGCAAATGTGACAAACAAAGCTTGGCCTTTGCCTGTGAGGGGAAGGTAGCAAAACATTTAGAGGGAAAGGAAGAAAGAAGGAGAGAGAAAAAAGAGTTGTTGTGGTAAAGCAAACGTATGTTGATCCAGGGAGCACAGGCAAATGGATCATTAGAGCGCATAGACAAATCTCTTCTAATTTTAGAAACCGTCAACCAAAACTGTCACTAAAACTGTCAACATAGGTTTCTTCAGTTTCTAAGTTGGTCTGGCTGGCTATATATATAACGCGTACAGGCCACACTAATGGAGTAGAGGGTTAAAAACCATAACCTTTACTCCTTGTTATGTCTAGAAAAAACTTCTTTTTTTTAAAAATTTCTCCCAAATAGATTTTTAGTGGGTTTCAATTTACAATGTAAGTTTATACTAAATTGGTCTCTTAGTTTTTGTCCAGCAGCATTCATGCTTGTTTTTGAAAATTTTGACTTTTTAGTGATCACTGTCCAATATAAGGTGAGAGAAGTAATTTATTCATTGATCACACCTTTTTTGCCAATTTTTTAATTGATCATCTCCAACACAGCATGCTGCCAAAAGATGTTGGCCACATGACGGTTTCTATGGTATAACTTACCAGAACTGTTTTATTAATTTTACTACTTTTTATCTTCATCTTAATTTTTAGTTTTTTTATCACATATTTAGGATTCCTGAGCTCAAGACAAAGTAACAAGTTTGATAAAGAACCAAAAAGGTCTGCTATCTCATGATTAGAGTCTTGAAGAAAACGTTATTAGAAGTGTGACTGGATGAAAAAAATCTTTACTTGAGATCAATTTTTGCCCAAGTTCCTCGACACCTGAGTCAACCATCTCACTAACAGGGATGGTTAAACATCCATTTTTAACATATATAAGTATTGTAACCAACTAAAAATATTTGCTTGATGTTTGTGATTGGTTTTTAAAACATTCCACTGAGTGCTCTGTAAATATAACCTTGTGCCAGTGGTAGAGTGCTCGCCTCTGTTTCACTGCAGAGTCATACCAAAGACTTTAAAAATGGTACTCAATGCCTCTCCGCTAAGCACTCAGCACAAGGTCTAGGATTGCGGAACCTCCCCAAGGCTAAGTGGTTATGGCCAAATCATGTTGGATACACCGGTTCTGGTAAGATCACTGAAGTTAAGCAAAGTTGAGCCTGGTCAGTACCTAGATGGGTGACCATTGGAGAATACCAAGTGCTATAAGCAGAATGAAGCTTCAACAGTCCTGCGAAGCCAGAAGTGGGTCTTACTAACAATTGCCCTTGTGTACCTAACCCTGTGTAAGATTGGTTTAATGACAGATACTAACAGATTAAAAATGCAACAAAAGATTATGTACTTACAGGTCCTTTTATTCAAATTATGACTGCGGTCAACCAAACACATGTGTCTTTCTGAGCTCTTTATTCTACTGATAAGCACAATCAGTAATGGCTGCTCATTGACCAGAATGTAAAACAGCGCCCACTAAGGGAAGTCTTCTGCCTAAGGGGAATAACTCATGATACTTACTTAACAGAAGGTATAAGCAGAGAATGGTGATACATACATACTTACATCATCTCTCATCTTTACATACAGGTATTCAATCTATAGTTAAAAGTGACATGGAAGTGTTAAAAGTTATCTTCTGTAGTCTACCCTAGCTTGAGATCTTTTAGTGATGCAAGACACTTAAAGATTTACCTGTGCCTTGAATACATCACAGCCACCCATGTCGCAGAGGTTGTTGTCACTGATGATATTACCCAGTCAAACAAAAGACTAGACTGGTCTGTTTAGTCACTCAATAGAAACCATCACGTGACCAACGTCTTTTGGCAGAAGGCCATGTTGGGGGTGATTAGTTAAAGAATCAATGAATGAATAAAGTTACATCTCTCGCCTTTTGTCTGAATTTTCTAAAAACAAGTGTGCATGCTGCCGGTAACAAACTAAGGGATCAATTTAGCATAAACTTACATTGCAAATTAAACCCACCACTAAAAACCTATTTAGGGGGGAATTTAAAAAAAAAAAATGATTTGATGTATTAAGGAGTAAATATTAAAATTTTCAACCATCTAGCTCTATTGGTGTGACCTGTACGCATGATACATACATATATAGCCAGCCAGACTGACCAGCTTGAAAATTGAAGAAACCTATGTTGACAGTTTTTATGACAGTTTTGGTTGACGGTTTCTAATATGCTGACCTTTCATTTTCATAATGATTTTCCTGCTTCAAGAAACATTGTTCTTGTCACCTTCCTAATCAAAGGTTTCAAACAAGTTTCAAGTCTTTTCTTAGTCATTTAATCAGACAAGTGAAGGATTCTTTCACATCGAGCCAATGAATTGAACATTTTTGCCGTTTGACATTTAGCACTTTAGATACATAACATACTATATACAGCTCACTGGAAGTGCTTGACTCTCCTATTAAAGTGATTGGATTACTGGGGTACAGAACTTCTGTCTACTTCACTTTAGCAAATATCAGTTCCGTCTACATCACTTTGGTCTAAAATCACTTTTGTTAAGTAAGTATCACGAGTTATTCCCCTTCGGCGGAAGACTTCCGCTAGGGAGTGCTGTTTTACGTTCTGGTCAATGAGCAGCCATTATTGATTGTGTTGATTAGTAGGAGAAAGAGCTCGGAAGGACACACGTGTTTGGTTGACCGCGGTCATTATATGAATAAAGGATCTCTGTAAGTACCTCTTCTGTTTGCATATTTAATCTGTTAATATCTGTCATTAAACCAAGCTTACAACTTTTGTTCCCACAATATCTCCAAAAGTTCTCAATGAATTGGGGTGGATCCAAGGATCTTTTTTCGATTGAGAGAAAAATAATTCCAGGATCCGTCCCTAAGTTTAATAAAAAAAATATCACTCAATCGAAAAAAATCCCTGTATCCACCCCAAAATTTCATCAGTTCTTCCTTATGGCAAACGTCCAATCGACAAAATGTCATTGAAATTCATTGAAAACTTTTGGATATATTTGCTAAGCAAGTATTTTGAGTTATTCCCCTTTGGCAGGAGAGTTCTTATCAACGTCCGGTAGGGGGAACTGTTTTATGTTCTGGTGAACGAACAGCCATATTGTTATTGTGATTAGTAGATCGGAGAGGACACACATGGTCATTGTTTGAATAAAGGATCTGTTTGCTTTTTTAATATGTTAATATCTGTCATTATACAAACTTTACAATATTGTTGAAACAAAAGTGATTTCAGTCCAAAGTAATGTAGACAAAACTGATATTTGCTAAAGTGATGTAGACAAAGGTTCTGTACACCAGTAATCCAATCACCTTAATAAGACATTTAAGCACTTCCAGTGAGCTGTTAACAGTGTTACCAGACTGCCTATGAAGAGTTAAAACCCAATATTGAAAGATGTAAATATCTTTTTTCATACTGGTTTCTAGTTGAATGTCCAAACTGAATAATGATCAATTTGGAAAACACAATATAAGTGATCATTTAATTAAAAAGTATGAAAGCTGCAGTGTTTTAATTAGTGTTATTCATATGTCAAACAAGCTTCTATTTCAAATCTCAAGTCCTGTATGATGGAAGCAGATAACTTACCCTCTTGTATGTATTAAACACTACTACCCAAAACACTGGTTTATTGCTGGGTTTAGGTTATTCATGTGTTCTAACATTTATATGCATGTATTTATCCATGTTTCCGGCCTTTGCCCAGCCCTAATGGTTCATAGTAGAAACTTAAAACTCAATGAGTAGGGAAAATGTTTTTTGTTTTTTGAAAATTCCCCCCCAAAATTGCCAAATTGATCCCTTAGTTGGTGTCCAGCAGCATTCTCACTTGCTTTTTGAAAATTTGGACTCTTTAGTGATCACTGTCCACCACCACTGTTTAATTTACAAGGTAAAAAGAAGCATATATTGTGTTTTCCAAATGGGTGGTGATTCATAATTTCCCTTGGAATGCTAGTTCATTATAGATTTATAAGAGCATGTCTTTTACAAATGAATTCAAAGAGAGCACAGGTCTACTTTGTGAATATTATAACTCTTACAACATTAAACTGATACATCTCTAAATTAGCACATTTACTTCTAACTGGTGAATGTGTATTTACAAGTGTCACTGACCTGGTATCAGGGACAGAACCTGAGATATAGTGCTTGAAATCTTGAGCTATAGCAGCAAATGCTGCAACAAAAGAGTAATGGTGTGAAGAGCTTTTAAAGAGATAGATGAACCTATCTTGCCAGCTAAGCTTGTTCCTGGTAATATGGAACTCCTATTCAAAATTTCACTCTATACACCTACTGCTTGTGTACATCCTATCTCCTATCTATTCTGCTTATAGCCAGAAGAATTTTTTGCTTGAGCAAATGACATTTCCTTTCACTAGAAAAGCCTTTGTTTTCTTTTATAGACTAGTTTTCTTTCACTGGAAATTGGAACAGAATTTGATTTCACTTTCCTTTTTCCAAATTCTGCTTTAGTTTCGATAATGTTATTGATTTGCCAAATTCCTCAGGTTTGTCAGTTTTCAAAAAAACCTTGAAAAAAGATTGAATTTTCAGATTTTTTCTATCCCATACAAGACTAATCAGAAATACACTGGGTTATTTTTTTTTAGAAGATAATGTTCTTAGTCTATTTAAGATAGAAAAATGAAATAAACTAAATTTACTGAAACTATACTCTTAAACATATACTACCATATTATAAGCAGCATTTACAAACTTACTTGGTTTTACAATCTCATGAAAGACAAGTATAAAATAATCATAGATAAAAATCAAGACATTTTTCATAATATTTTTTATTATTTCTAAATACACATTTATAAACAATAAGCCAAACATAATTCCAATTTGAAGTTTCATTGAATTTCATAAAGAATTCATATCAAAAGCATCCCACTCAAACAAAACAAGAATATCTGATTTTGATAAATTATTAAATACTTTTGATAAAATTGATGAAGAGATTAATAGCCGTTATAGGTGAAACTCCAACTTCGTCCCCCTCTTTTTGGACGATCCTGTTCCAAAGTAGGAGTGGACAAAGTAGGAGCAGACAAAGTAGGAGCTTCATCTGTTATTGTTCCCAGATCAGACAAAGCTCCCAGATTGTCCATTTTTGGGGATGCATCTGTACAAAAAAGGAGCTTTACCTGTATATCTTTATAATTTGTATTCATTGAGTTTTCGCACCAGTAGTGACCGGTGGCTTTTACTGGAGATCCAGTGACAGCAAGTGCCTTCAATGCTCCAGGACTCTCCTCAGTATTCTAGCTGTTTTTAGTAGTGCTGTCATCTGTATGGTCTTGATTCTTCCCTGGACTTCCAGCCTCTTTGGTAGGTTCCCCAGGACTGGTCCCAGTGCTCTGACCATGATTAGCACTACTGTCCCCATGTTCCATAATGTTTTCAGTTCTCTGGAAAGGTCAAGATACTTATCTAATGATGCTAATATACTCTCACAAATCCAATCCAATTTTTAATAGCATATAAATCTCCATGAAAACGACAATGCTTGAATCTCCAGTCTAACACGTTATCCATTGAGCTATTTTCACTATTTGAACAATTTCTATAAAATTAACAAATTAATTGAATGCTTATTTCTCAAGAACCCTACATGGTTGATTAACAGCCTGTTCACCTTTTTGTAACAGTATAATAAATAAATATTGCCCTTACACTGGCTATGGCGAGCTGTACCTGCTGGACATCATCTATTATACGTTTTCTCTACACTCCTTTGACTCGGCTAGACTTTGAAGTTCTTCAAGTTTTATTTTCAAATTCTGCCCCTTAAATATGTTCTTAGAGGGTGGATCAATATGCAATGTAAATTTATGCTAAATTGGTCACTAGTTTTTTGAAAATTCAGACCTTTTTTTAGTGATCACAGCCCAACAAAAGGCGAGAGAAGTAACTTATTTCAGTCACTCAACAGAAACCTTCTTGGGAGCAATGTCTTTTGGCAGCATGCATGCTATGTTGAGGGTGATCAACTCACTTCACCCACTATTTTACCCATAGCTTGGGGGAGAGGAGATGGATTCATGCCTTTCCCAAGGGCATTAGTGTGGAGTGAACGCATATTGTCTCAGTCAGAGTTTGAACTCGGCTCACCAATTCCATTTTCCATTGTGCCAACCGCTTTGCCACCGGCACTAACTTATTATAAGTTAATAGATATCTGAGCACCCCCAGCTTGCTATTATGTAAACTAATCATTTGAATAGCATGAGGATTATCAGCTGTGATCCTGTTGGGCAACCTATTTTGCTGACCATAATTGAATTGTGGCATGAAATAGCCTGATTTATATCCACCATTATCTGCTGGCTGATTGCTTGGCATGACTTATAGCTGGTTGATAAGCCAGAGGTGCAACCATATAACTATCAGAGTTTATCACTAACTCTTTGGATCAAGAAACTCTACACTTTTAAGCTTAATTCTACTGTCTGGGCTCAAAGTGAATCTTAGATATTTGTTACTTGGCTATCACCAAAGTTAGTTAATCACTGCTACACACAACACTGGTTTATTGCTGGGTTTAGGTTATTCGTGTGTTCTGACATTTATGTGTATCTATGTATTTATCTATGTATCCAGACTTCGCCCAGTCCTAACTGTTCATATTAGAAACTTGAAAAATTGCACACACACTCCCCTCAATGAGTAGGGAAAACCCTCTTTTTTTTTAAAACCCCACCCCCAAATAGGTTTTTAGAAGTGGGTTCAATATGCAATGTAAGTTCATGCTAAATTTGTCACTAGTTTGTGCCCGCTTTTCTAAAAAAATTCAGACCATTTTTAGTGATCTCAGCCCAAAGACGAGAGAAGTAACTTATTCATTGATCACCCCTTTTTCCAACTTTTTAATTGATCACCTCCAACAGAGCATATATGGGTGGCGATGATTCATAATTTCCCTTGGAATGCTAGTTGTTATTGTACCTGGTTAGAATCAATTAAATGGCTGTATAGGAATAGCAAAGATATTCAGTTGTTTAGACTATAAATACATTTCAATAGGTCTGGTTAGTCACTTAATAGAAACCTTCTTTTGATCAATGTCTTTTGGCAGCATGCCATGTTGGGGCTGACCAATTAAAAAATTGGGAAAAGGGGTGATCAATAAATAAGTTACTTCTTTCGCCTTTTGTTGGATCACTAAAAAGTCCAAATTTTCAAAAAACAACATAAACGGGCAACAGCATATACCTACTTCTCAGTTTCCCATTTTTTTGTATGTTCAATGTCTAGCAATGGAAACATTACTGTATATCTAATTCCGAAAACCCAGCCTTACCCTATACCTATTTCCCAAACCCATTTCTATCACTGATTATAATATATAACTGGAAAACATTCAACTGTGAAGACTGAAGATTGCATAAGCCATAGACACTTGTATATGTATATATCTCCTTCATGAACTAAATCCACAATTTTGTCTATAAAGTATACTTGACACTTCCTTGTAAAATCCCGAAATACCTATCAATTTTTAGCCTTTTAAAGTACTCAGATATGTCAACTGGGAGACGAGATATGAAATTCTGTTTTTTGGTATATGCTGGCGGCCATTTTGTTTTATGCAAATGAGGTAGTTCTTCCCAACTATTTTCTTGGCAACATCTTTTTTCTGAAATAGAACATCCTAAGTAACATTTTGGTACCCTAAATGTAGAATCATGGAGGGTGGGAGTGCACGGTAGCCCCTGCTGGCCGCCAGACTATTGGCTTTA
This sequence comes from Architeuthis dux, assembly GCA_006491835.1. NCBI lineage: Eukaryota > Metazoa > Mollusca > Cephalopoda > Oegopsida > Architeuthidae > Architeuthis > Architeuthis dux. Next base: position 4,367,611 of record VCCN01004113.1, on the reverse strand, counting down.
TACTATCCAAACAAGAGGATCATATGGAGGAACTAACCCTGAAATCATGAGGTTTTATTTTCAATCAAACATGTAAAAAAGAAGAGTTGCTCTGAAAGCAGATAAACACATATATTTCAAAGTATTTTTTACAAGTTTTAAACATCATTTGCATGACTACACATACAAAATTTAATGAAATTGGAGCAGGCAACTCTTAAGTGCAAAATGTTATGGACAAATATGTAAAAACAAATTTAATATATTAGATTTTAAAAAACAAAAAAGTAAACCTTATTTTATTATAGAACACAGAAACAAAAAATGCATTTAAACAAATCTAATGGATTCAATATTAACACCTGCTTCTCAAATTTAATTTAGCATAAGGATCATTTAATTGTAAATTACTATGGTTGCAAACATGGGAAAATGGCCATGGTAGAGCTGATGCCTGCAAGCTAGCTTTTGCTTGGTTGGCTTCCTTTTAACAAATAATTTTAGAAAATTCCTGATTCTAATAAGAACATTTTAAACATTAGTTTTCCATAAGCCTATCAAGATATTCAACTCCATTTCAATTGAATCTTTTTTCAAATACTTCTTTGTTTTGTCCCAGTTTAATTATCCAAAGGTAATTTAAGTCATTGCTGAAGGTCTTATTTATTTCACAGTGCAATCCAATCCAGTCATTTTAACTTTGCTACATTTTTACATGCATTTCATTATATGAGGTGGTATGGAACCATGTTGTTGTTTTTTTATAGGATCCATTGAAAAAAGAATGAAGACACCATTTTTCCAGATAATGGTAAGAAGAAACGGCAATTAAAATCATCATCATCATCATCATCATCATCATCATCATCATCATCATCATCATCATCATCATCATCATCATCATCATCATCCTCCTCCTCCTCCTCCTCCTCCTCCATTTAAAGTCCGTTGTAGGACATAGGCCTTTCCCATGGTATGTCAGATTTTTCATTTTGGGCATCACTGTGGCAAAACATTTTGTTCAGATCATTATGCCATCTTACATTTTGCCGGCCACTATTTCTCCCATAATCTCGGGGACCCTTGTTATGAGTTGTGATATCCAGCGTGTGTCTGACATCCTTGCAACATGGCCTGCCCATTGACATTTAAGTTTGCTAATAGCCTTTATGATAATCATGATACCTGTTTTTTCTCAGATACATTGTTCTGTTTTGTAATCTTTCCATGTGATGTTTAGCATGATTTTTTCCCATGCACATTGTATGATTCTTAGTTTGAGAGCTGGTTAAATTCCATGTTTCAGCTCCATAGGTGACTATCAGGAAGATGCACTTAGTTGTAGACCATTCTTTTAAAGACAAATGGGATCTTCTTGTTCTTGAAGATCGAATTTGCTCTGCCAAAGGCCTACCATTTGTAAAAACTAATTTTAGAAGACTGCTACTGAATAGGTAATATTTGTCTGTAAATGTGAAACAAGTTGTTATCATAGCTTTTTTAAAACCACCACCTTCATTTTTGTAGAGATTTCAAATGCTATTGTTCTTCCTTTTCTGTTCTTACTGTTATTGTGCATAGTGCATCAAATTGAATGATATAAGTTCAAACCCTGGCAGTGGGTTCTAGAAAAACTAGTAAATGCCCGTTGCTTTGCTAAAAGTATACCTAAAGCTGTGTCTGTGTCAGTATGTTTACACAGTAATTTGAAAGGTTAATGCAAAGTATTGTTAACTGAAATTCTTGTATTCATTTTGGGTAAAAAATCGAAATTAGCAGTAGTTGTAGTTATATCATCAGCAGCCAGTGAACGAACACATGTGTACACACTGCAGAACAGCATTTTGTGTTTGTGTGTTTGCAATAGCCTCTTCCTCTCTTTCTGTTTGTTGTCACAGACTGACAGCTTGCAAATTGTATTAAGGATTAACTTTGTTTTACTGTTTCAAAATTAGTAAATACCCATTGCTTTGCTAACTGTATACCTAAAGCTGTGTTCTGTGTCAGTATGTTTACACAGTAATTTGAAGAGTTAATTCAAGGTATTGTTAACTAAAATTCTTGTATTCATTTTGGGTAGAAAACAAAATTGACACATCAGTAATAGTAGCAGTAGTAGTAGTATTTGTAGTTATATTATCAGCAGCTAGGGAACAAACAAACGTAAACACACACATCAGAACAGCCAAATCTGTGTTTGTGTGTTCACTTTACCTCCTTCTCTCTTTCTGTTGGTTGTTACAGACAGACTGACAGCTTGCAAATTATATTAAGAAATAATGTTTTTAGTGAGTTGAAAAAACAACACAAGAAGAATTCATTCAAAATCTTAAGAAGATAACTGAATGCCAGTTAAAAACACACTTACATTGGCAAATTTATATATAGGAAATGACCTACTTACCAATTACTTGTGTTGAGTGAGACGGCTGGGTAAAGAGGGAGGTTAATGATTGAAATTGAATTGGGTTTGAACCAATTTAGAGTGTTTATTTATTTCATAAATAAATAAACACGGAAATTGGCAAATGTACAAGAGGGAACTATTTTGCTTGCAAATCTCTTTAGTGGATAAAGCGAAGACCCCAGGTTAATGGTTGTCAATGAAGAAACCTAGAAATTATTTGGCTTTTTGCAAAAAAACAAATTAATTTGTAAAAAACAGAGCCTTTACAAAATCTTGTACACACTGAGAAAGATATATAATTTTAGAACAATAATCCAATCTATTGTTTTCAGTGATGAAAAGGAGGCTATTAATTTGAGATTAGCATAGTACCTGTCAAAAATGACAGGATTATTTATGTTATGTATGGATAAATTATGAATTGGTGCAACACACTCTTCTGAGCCCCATTTCTCTTCATTTGGCTTTGTGCAGTATTACATACTAGATGTAAACAAAAGTGGTGGCAGGCAAGCGAATAAAGCAGTTCAAGCTACGCCTATTGCTTGCTTGGTCAGTTGCTAACTTGTAACTTAATTTCAACCAATATTCAAGCTGTATGAGGTTGGTCTGATGAATACGCTACTTGTCTTTGTTGAATGTTTGAATCATGGTGGAGTTTTGTTAATTTTTAATTTCTGTTTGCTTTAGGGTGACAGAAACCAATAAATGAACAAAAAATAAAACAAACAAACAGACAAACAGACAAAAATGTGTTCGGTATTTCTGAGATGAGGTGTTAGTATTACTGATACTATTGTTCGGACTGAGATCCTCATCTTGGTTGTCATCAAAGAGTGGAGGCAGGCAGAACGACTCCACAAAAAACTGGCTAGAACATCGAACCATCTAACATTCCTGCATAGATGCCATGATCTGAGGCTAATACCACCAGGCCTGACAATGAACACACCAGTGAATTCCAGGAGAGCACGAACGGTTGCGAAAAAAGACAGTCCAAGTTGGGACGGTGGCCTAGATAACTAAAGCGTTGGTTAAAAAGCGTCTGACTGTTGAGTCATCTGTAGGTTGTGGGTTCAATCCCAGGCAGGAGCACCACAACTGAAAAATAACCACGAAATAATTTCTAAGACATGGATAGTGGAATGAGGACAGTATACCCCCGTGGATCAAATAAAGGGTTCAGTTCAATAGTTCCGGCAAGTGACCGACAAAACTTGACACCTGAAGAAGGCCGGAGGGTACATCGGCCGAAACGTTGTGAAAATGACAACCAAGATGAGGATCTCAGTCCGAACAATAGTATCAGTAAGACAAAAATGTGACAACACCTTTTGTATAATAAGTTGTTTCACAGTCAGCAAATAGAGCTTTGGAATTGAATGAGTATTATCAAAAAGAAGATCAGTTGTATAAGTGAAAGTATTTCTACAATATATATTCTGTACACATTGCAGCCATAAAGCAGATCAATATTAACTGTACAACATTTATTAAGTGTGTGCAAAGGTTCCCATTGCACTTTTTTGAAAACTAGAGACTGAATACACTATTGAAAACTAGTTTTTTGCTGGAAACTTTTGCACACAACTAATAATTGCAAATGTTAGCTAATAATGTTATTTCAGAATATCACTCTTGGGAAAGGCATGAAACTAAAATGATTGCATAGTGAGAAGAAAAATCTTACATGAAAACCAGCACAAGGTATTGCAGTAAATAAATTGACAAAATCCAAAGTTCAAATAATAATTCTGAATAAGATGAACCACAGCAAATTGCAATCTACTTGATGTGTTGTATGCAACAATTAACAACTCTCTTAGGTTTAACTACTTTTCTATGTTTATAAAATGATTCAACCAGAATTCAATGGAAGCTGTAATTTCAAGCAGATCTTTATTTTTACAAAGAATACAGAAATAGGAATTCCTTAAGATATTGTTTCAAAGCACTTCTCATAGTACTGTATGTATATACAGTACTTCTCTTAAGTATTTGAACAAACAGAAATTTTGCATGTATGGCTTGGCTTCAGGATCAATCATCAAGGCGATTTGAAAGGCTAACTAAAATTGTTATTTGTAAAAGTTGCCAAACATAGGCAATAAACACAGAGTTTGTGTTCAAATACTTATGAGGAATACTGTATATGTCATTTGCAAGTACCAAACTGTCTCTATATACAAACAACAATATAAAGTTCGTTTTTTTCTGGATGATAAAGTGGTTAATTCTTTGTGTAAATATGGCAGGAAGGTATTCAAGTTTATAAATAAGCATATAGTCCTTGAGTAAGTTATTTTATACTTCATAATGGAGTCAGAGGGAGCACATCTAATAATTAGGATACACAATAGATGGAACACAGCATCTCCCCATATGCAGGATACTATATAAATAGAATATACTCTCTTATGTATAGTCTGTGTTGCCAACTCAAAAAATATTTTTGCGCTAGTTTGACTGCCAAAAAGTGCTAAATGTTTTTAAATTGCCAAAAATGGCCAAAAGCCACCAAAAAGAGGCTTAAGATGGTCAAAATGTTTTAGGCGAAAACGTGCTAATTTAGCGCTTTTTGCACTGCCAAAACCAGAAATGCACTAAATCTAGGGCGAAACGCGCTGAATAGGCAACACTGTGTATAGTGTTATAATTGTGTATGGTCGCAAGGTATTGACAGAACTGTTCAAATTAGTTGTTGCAATAGTTGTAATTGTGTATTGAAAGATTAAAAGAAACAATTGTTCAAAGACAAATAACGTGTATTTAGGAAAAGTATTTATTTCAAAGAGATGCTAGACATTAAAATTTCACATTGAAAATGTATAACATGAATCTAACCGTTACATGAATATTGAACATGAAGAGGAACGCTGTAATGTCCAGAATAAGTTCCAACATTATATATGAGTCCTAAAGAAATGACTCGTCTACACATTTAGAATAACAACATTTAATGGGTAATATCATTACAAATGACAATTGATATAATTACTGTAATAAATAGGTTTGTGGCAGGTGACCATATTAGAATTGTTTTGTCTGCCATTGGGTTGTAGAGGGTTGATTTAAGATAATGTCCTCTTGCCTGCATTAGTGGTATATCGTCAAGGGTTAAAAGACATTGTTACATCTTGAATACCTTCGACCAACTGACAACTGACTTGGCAGGAAGACCTTTTCATTGGATGGTGATTAGTCAAAAGGGGAGAAGAGTGGGGCATGAATCATGCAAGATACTGCTTAAGTCATAGCAATAGTGTATTTAAATTTTGTATGTGGAGAATACAGGGTGTCTCAAAAGTGACATTTTCTTTTTCATTTTTATTTTCAGATTTCTTTCCAATCTCACTGAAATTGATATCAATCGATAGCTTAATATCTGAGAAATCTTTTGACACTTAAGCTCCACATCTATCCCGATTATTATGGCAATTACATTAGCATTAGAACTGAGGTGCAAAATTGCAGCCTGGCAAGGGGTTAGGGTTAGCAATTTCTTTTTGTGGGGCGACATCACAAGCAAATTGATGCAACAAGATCAAGAGACCTTTATGAACTTGATGCAAGAATCAGAGATGTAGAAGTCTACCAGTGAAGTAATTCTTGTTTGAATTTAGCAAAATTTGAATAACAACATTTTCAAACATTCTAGTTCATGTGTACCAATTTTCAAAAGTTTTTGGCAGTTTGTTTTGAAAAAAACATTTTAAAAATAGTGTATAATAAAAGGTATAGTAGTGACTTTTGAGACACCCTGTATACACACTCAAACACATATACATGTATGCATATAAGCACATAAATAGACAAGCACAAATAGATATGATTAACAAAAATGGCTGAGATAGTTGTGTATTTCCAACTTTCACCAGTGGTCAGTATAAAAAGCCCAGGTAAAAAGCTACAGTCTTAATACTTATGTTAGAATTGAGATGCAATATCACAGCAATTTCTTTTTGAGGGACTACATCAAGAGCAATATGCAACAAGATCAAGAGACCTTTATGAACTTGAAACAAGAATCAGAGATTGTTGTGCAAACATCCCACTTCAAATGCTTGCTGATGTTGGGAATGCCTGTAGGAGACTACCAGTGAAGTAATTCTTATTTGAACTTGGCAATATTTAAATAACAAAATTCTGTCTGTTTGCTTTAAAAAAATATATAAATAAGTGTATAGTAACTTTTGTGACACCTTGTACTTGACAGGAAGACACAGTAAATGTGAAACATTATAAATGGTTCATATCAACTTTCTATGCTGGAGAAGCCCTTGGAGGCATGGCTCATTGCTAGAAAACAGGGTTATACAGGGTGGGTGAAAAGAAACTCCCTATTGGAAATTGGTAATAACTTTATTATTTAATGGTTGATTGTAGTGAAACTAGCTTTACTTTGGACCATACAATGGTAGAATTCACCTACAGTGTTAAAATTCAACATAGTCACCGGCATTATCCACCACAGGAAAAAGTCACAGGGCATAAGGTCAGGGCTTGGGTGCAGGCCATAATTTCTAATAGGAAGTTAATTCTCACCCACACTGTGTATATTCAGGTGTTAGGTTTTACCTAGTGGTAGTTGGTCACATTTGTGGCCATAAGTTTAAGAGAAAAAACATATGAGGCAAAGTAAACTCGCAAATGGTCAGTCTGGTACATAGAAAGGCTCATAAAATTATGTAGGTGTTTTGAAGTATTCTCTGTTGCTTGTATGTAAGATACTTTATACATGCCACAAATCATTTTTATAGATGGCAGATGCTCTATAGGGTCCTGACATCTATGGAGGTCACAGCATATATACTATATGTCATTTTTATACAGGTAGCAGCCTTAACAGAGGCTATAATTCTTGTGTAAAACTTCACAGACTATTTGTCAAACACACATTGTATATATAGATGCCATAAAGATGCTACAAATAATCTTCATGAATGGAAACTGAAACAGGTCTGGTTAGTCACTCAATAGAAACCGTCACGTGACCAACATCTTTTAGCAGCATGCTGTGTTAGGGGTGATCAATTAAAAAATTGGAAAAAAGGGGTGTTCTATGAATAAGTTCTCTTGCCTTCTATTGGGAAATGATCACTAAAAAGTCTGAATTTTCAGAAAAAAGCGGGATTGTTGCCGGACACAAACTAAGGGATCAGTTTAGCATAAACTTACATTGCAAATTGAACCCCCCCACCAACAGGGGGGGGGGGTTATTTTCAAAAAATAAAAAATCGTTTTTCTACACATAATGAGTAAATGTTTAAATTTTCAGCCCTCTAGCTCCATTGGTGAAGCCTGTACACGCGATGCATACATAGACCAGCTTACAAAATGAAGAAACCTATGTTGACAGTAGTAATAGTTTACAAGTACCTTGCATCACCTTCCTTCATACAAAGCTGTAAAGATATTATATTGCCTTTTACATGATGGAAATGATAAACATGGCTATATTTCATCCTTATAGGTTTGGGACAATTTTAAAAAGGTAATATCCTCTTCAGCTATGACGGTTGTTTCAATAGAATCAAATAGATATGGGATACATTTTTTACACATTTATGCAAGTCAGATATTGGGTGACCAAAAAAGTTTGTTCAGTTTAATAAGTAAAAATAAATGACAGATATTTTTGATTTTATTTTTGACATTCACTTTATTGAACCACATATTTTCTGTTGTGTTCCACTATCTTCTGCCATCTTTCAGCCAACTTCATAATTACATCCTCTCGGGACTTTTTTATCTTTCTCAGCAAAGAACTGCTCTAAATACCATTTGCAGTCTTCCAGGAAATTGAAATTCTTTTTAATAAGAAAATTCTATAAAGACCAGAATAAATGGGAATCCAATGGTGCAATATCTGGTGGATTATGGCAGATGAGTGAAAACTTCCCAGTCAAGCTGGAACAATTTCTGCCTAGTCACCAAGAAACAGTGATAGATTGCTACTCTTAACTAATTTTTCATACATTTATGCAAGTTACCCTGATAGTGTATTACTCTTAACTAATTCTAGGCACTTTTTGATGATTGCTGCTTTCAATTGGTGTAATTAGTAACAGTACTTGTTCAAATCAATTATTTGATTCTGTGGAAAGAGCTCAAAGTAAAGAACTCCATTCCAGTCCCACCATATACACAGCATCCCCTTTGCATGGATATCGGCCGTTAGTACAGTTAGTGTTGATTCATTTTGTTTGCCCCACAATCTCTTGTGTTCCGTATGGTTCTAAGTTTCCCATGCTTTATCTGCTGTCACAATATGTTTTAAAAAATATAACATTTTCCTTACAATCAAATAGCAAATTTGCACATGGAAATACAGTCCAGTAGATATTTTTGCTTAACTTATTTGCAAGCTGCACATCAAAGCAACTAACATAACCACACTGATGCAAATGATTTTCAATATATTATTTAGATATTTTGAGTATATTGGCTATTTCCCATGTTGTATAACGTTGATTATTCTCAAATAATGTCTTCATTTGATTACTATCACCCTCAACTGGTAGACACACCATTTGAGCATCTCCAGCATCAAACTTTGCAAACCACTTTTGGCACAGTCAATCATTCACAATTCTTTCTCTATAAAATGCACAAATCTATTTTTTCAATTCAGTTGTGTAATGTTGTCTGATATTAGTGCCTTTGTTGCTTGTTG
>VCCN01004113.1:4321298-4332185 GCA_006491835.1 Architeuthis dux | reverse complement strand
CACGTGGCGAATTATATAGATGAACCAAGATGTATTCTTGAAAATAGTATTAAATTAACATGATAATGTCTATTACATTCTCTTCTTTTACGACATAATATATACATGTTATTTTTTGTTAGTCAGTAAACACTAAAGCTCAAAAGCAAGTATGAAAATTTATAGGTTTATTAAAACTTTTATTAAAATATTTCTCTAATTGGATGATTCAGTATCTTGAATTCAGTCTCAGAATTGAATGATGCTCAATCTTAAATTAAAACTCAGAACTACTTAGTCAGAAATCATCATGTTACCAATATGTTTTGGCAGCATGCTGTGTTGGGGGTGATCAATTGAAAAAAGTGGTAATGAATGAATAAGTTACTTCTCTCACCATTTTATATATTTTCAAAAAGCAGGCACAACTAGGGATCAATTTAGCATAAAATTAAATTGTAAATTGAACCCTCCACTAAAAACCTATTTATGGGTGAATTTTAACAAAACAAAATCTTTTTTTTCTAGACATAATAAGGAGTAAATGTTTAAATTTTCAGCCCTCTAGCTCCATTGGTGTGGCATGTAAGCGTGATACATACATAGCCAGTCAGACAGACTGACTTGAAAACTGAAGAAACCTATTTTGACAGTTTTGGTTGACAGTTTCTAACAGATACTAACATTTGTATTGTATTAAGATAAACAGATTCAAATAAACTGGCCTTCCTCTTCTCTTTTTCCATCCTTTTCTATTTCATTTTTAATAGATGGACAGAAAGTAAGGGTCCAGTCTAGCATTATAGTTACATTGTAAATAGAACACCTCCACTAAAAGCTTTAAAAATATCCAGAAGAAACAAAGGTCTTATTGATTGAAAGTATATAGATTTCTTAAGAAATTGTTTTTTTCTATGAAAACAGTGTTGTAAACTAAAACGAATCTTGACCTAATTCCTTTTCTTAAATGATATCTTCTTTTAAATTTGAGATTTTGATCTGAAATTAGGTTTAAAGGTCATTCAAAAAGTACTTCAATGGAATAAAAAAGAAGAGATCTTGAACTTTTGACATTTCATGGGAAATTCAATTTTTTACTTATGGCACAAAAAAACCTCTTTAATTTGTAAATCCATTAGAGAACAATTGCTGACCCACTGAACATGTTCAATCTTCTACATTATAATAAGCAATGTGTCTGACCCTCTGCCACACCCCTCTGCAGGGGATGCTGTCGACAGGGCCGAGGTGTGGCAGAGGGTCAGACACAGGCGCCACCTGGTTTTGCACCAAAGTCGCAAGACTCTATTTTTTTTAAAACACCCTTTTACCAAAGACTCTAGTTAAGGAAAAATAACCTTTTACCAAAGTTGCAAGACTCTAGTTAAGAAAAAATAACCGTTTACCAAAGATGCAAGACTCTAATTAAAAAAAATATAACCGTTTACCAAAGTCGCAAGAGTTTAATTAAAAAAAAAATAACCGTTTACCAAAGTCGCAAGACACTATTTTGGGGATTTTAAACTGATTTTGGTATTAAATGACCCATCAAGGGTGGATATGCCGCTAAACAAATCAATCAATAAATCAATCTGTCACACTTTTGTCACTTAATTAAAAATTAAAATTTTACGTTGAAAGAGGTGGGGTTAGAGGAGAGGTTCTGAGACTGGAATCGCAACACAAAGAGGGCAGGGAATGGGAGAGAGCAAATAGATAAGGGGGGAACATAAAAATATTCGCTAAAGGAGAGCAGCAGAAAATTGAAAAGTCTTTAAAAAGGCCTGAAGATGAAGTCAATTTCTGATTTCTCAACCCGACACATAAAAAGAAAATTAATAAACTATCCTGCTCTCTGAAGGCACTTTGTAGCTAGAATGAATCGAGGCATAACATAATAGTGCAGAAGGCGTTACAGCTACATCAGTTCTCGTACGATCACCCAAGTTGGGTGACCGTCTGGGAATACCAGGTGCCGTAAGCAGCTGAGGATCATGTAAAGAACCTTCTGTGGCAATCCTGTTAATCCTCCTATGGAGGAGACTGATCTCTACATTACGCTCAATGACGCAAGCCAAAAGGCCTCTCGAACTCTCTGGCTGGCCTTGCTGCGATCGACAAGAGGTGAATGAATGAATAGTGCAGAAGGCAAGATTGCCCATATATTAACATACCAAATATTGATGTGAATTATACCAAAGCAAAAAACAAAAATAGCTTTAAGCATTATCAGTGATTTTTCAGTTGCTATCAAACTTGTTCCATCTTCTTGCAATATACAAAAATTAACCAAGATATATATATATATCATCATCATCATCATCATCAGCCGTTATAGGTCCACTGCTGGACAAAGGCCTTTCCCATCTCCTTCCATGACAACCTATCTTGTGCTAATCTCTGCCAAGTCTTACCGGCAAACCTTTCTATCTCGTCCCGCCATCTTGTGTCTGGCCGTTTCCTACCTCTTTTACTATCCCATGGGCACCAATCTGTTAATCTTTTCCCCCATCTATTGTCATCTCTTCTCGCTAGGTGGCCGGCCCATCTCCACTTTTGTTGCTTAATTAGTTGTATAATATCCTTTACTCTAGTCTTTTCTCTGATCCATGTTGATCTTTTTCTATCTCTCAGCGTTACCCCTAGCATTGCTCTTTCCATGGCTCTCTGTGCTATTCTAAGTTTGTTTTCTGCTCGTTTGGTTAGTTTCCAGGTTTCGCAGCCATAAGTCATGGCTGGTATTATGCAGCCGTTATATACTTTCCGTTTTAGGCACATTGGCAAGGTGCTCCTCAGAATGTCTCTATTCATACCAAATGCTTTCCAACCTATCGTTATGCGTCGCTTTATTTCGCAGTCATGGTCTTTCTCTAGTTTTATTACCTGACCTAGGTATATGTATTCATCGACCTCTTCTAGTATCTCGCCTTAAACCTTATTTTTTTTAAAGCATATAGATGAATATAAATAAGTTTAAAGATTATTCTTCGGGCATAAAATGCATTTTAAAAATATATTTATATTATTCACCAGCTTTTTAGTCTTAGCTAAAACAAAATATCAAATAAAACAAATGAAAGTTAAACTCAATGAATTTATAAAAGTTTTAGCATTAATAAAGCCACTTTACAGTATCTACAGAGACGTAGCGGGGGATTTGGGAGGCTGGCTCCTTGAGGGGCCCCCTCCAACATTTAGTGAGATTTGTCAATAGATAGGTGAACTACTGTTTATAAAGCTTTTGGGGGCCACTTCATTGTGAGCCCCAGGGAGTGTTTTCAAATAGCCCCCCACCCCACTCCAGCTATGCCTCTGATTATCCAGAATGACATCTTCCCAAATCACTGATACTGAGTGAGGCAAAGATTTGTACAATTTTACAGATGTTACACAGGATAAAGCCTAACAACAAACTCTGTTTACTCTAAAAATAAATTTAACTACAATTTTCAATATTTTGCTGAAATGTATATAATTATTTCAAACTTGTTTTTTGCAATTCAGAAAAGACTAATTTTAAAATAGCTTTTGTCACTTTGTGGTGAGATCTGACAACTGTTAGATTTCTATTGTAAAAATATATTAGAAACCGTCCACCAAAACTGTAAACATAGGTTTCTTCAGTTTTCAAGTGGGTCTAGATAGCTGGCTATCTCTCTCTCTATATATATATATATGTGTTGCATGTACAGGCTGCATTAATGCAGCTAGAGTGCTGAAAATTTAAACATCTATTCCTTATGTCTACAAAAAAATATTTTTATTTTAAATTCCCTACCCTAATAGGTTTCTAGTGTGTGTGTGTGTGTGTGGGGGGTGTTCAATTTGCAATGTAAGTTATTGCTAAATTGGTCTCTTAGTTTGTGCCCGGCAGCATTCATGCTTGTTTTTTTGAAAATTCAAACTTTTTTAGTGATCACGGCCCAATAAAAGGCAAGAGAAGTAATTTATTCTTCGATCACTCCTTTTTTCAGTTTTTAAATTGATCACCTCGAACACGGCATGCTGCCAAAAGACGTTGGTCACGTGACGGTTTCTATTGAGCAACTAACCAGACCTGTTTATATTTAAGATTTAAACAAATTTCATTTTATAAATTATACATCTATTCACATGTAGACTTGACATAAGCAATCATTCTAACCAAATACACGACCAAATAAAACAAAGAGAGAAAAATGAAAGTCATAGATTATATCTGATACTTCACAAACTTTCACACCTAATCTGAAACATACAATCAAGAGTTACTAGCAAAGGTTTACATAATTTTCTATCTAGTTTTTTACCTTGCATTTTGTTACAAATATGTTTTATTTACAATCTTTTATAGTGTTAGGTCTAGGATTGGATTTTAAAACATTTTAAAAATAGAGAAATTAGAATTTTAATAAGTACCACAGAAAGCTGAATATTTCTGCTTTGAGCTGTTCCTAATCCTTCCCACTGAGCCAAATGTTCGGCCATCTTTTAAAGGTTCAAGCAACAAAGGTTAAAGAGCTGATGGCATAAAGAGCATCTGGTTTTTAAAACTGTTGCCTCAAAAAGCCACAAAAAATATATATCTACATACAAAGTAGGATGTGACTTCTTAGATAATTCAATCAACCTAATGGCTTGTTATTAGTAAAGTGCTCACCAGAGATCGTACAACAGTTGATACAACATTTCTTAGTGGGGTTGAGTGCTTTCAGTAAATTTTCCTACCATCAGTTGTTTGATATTCAAAGCTGATAAATGGATGGACCATTCAGTGGTAGAGTTTATTGATAAGTTGCCAATCAGGACCTACGTGAGGATTTTTATAAGGCAGTACAAAGCTGTTTTCAACCCCACACACACAAACACCCTCGTCCTTTAGCCACCCTGTTTTCAACTGCTATAACCCTTTTAGCATGCTATAATATATTCACTAACCGGTAAACGATGGTCAACCTATTTTATTAATGGACTGTATTGACATAGAAGTTCTGAGACTCAGCTCTACCAAAGAAACTGGCAGGCTCCCCATGGCCCTCCACATCCGGGTGTGATGCATCAGCTGCACCCTGCTCTTATAGGCCCTGTTGCCAATCACCATCCTGAAGATGATGATGCAGAGTCAATAAATATCCAGTTTATCTGCAATTTCAATTGTTGGTCTCTGTCCAGAATTTCACTTACAATGGACAAACAGTATTATATATATATCCTGAGGGTGTGCGACAATTGGAATTGAACTGGTTGACTTCTAGTTCAATGTTCTACTAATCAATCGTCTAACTGGAAAATAATACCTGATTCCAATTGTCACATTTTGAAGTTAAATCTTGTACATAACCTTAATTCTTCTGGTCCTGTCTCCTACAACTTTTGGCTAATAATCAACAGCATCCACTCTTCACTGATGTTACTCAACACCCCAAATCAAATTGTTTTATAAGCTAAAGCAGAAGGCACTGTAATGAAACTGCAGTTCTTTTAGACCTCAAAATTGGCTGCTCTAACCACTGAGCTAGCAATGGGCCATCTAAGTAATATTAGAAACTGTCAACCAAAACTGTCAACATAGCTTTCTTCAGTTTTTAAGTTGGCCTGGCTGGCTATGTATGTATGTATGTATGTATGTATCCCATGTACAGGTCGCACCAATGGAGCTAGAGGGCTGAAATTATAATTGTAGAAACAAAATGTTTCTTCTTTTTAAAATCCCCTCCCCCTAAACAGGTTATTTTCCGAGTATTTTCCATTTCTTAATTTTTTAAATAATTGATTTATGGTTCACTGAACTAGTATTTGTGATGAAACCCAGCTTTATTAATCACCACTACCCACAACACTGGTTTATTGCTAGGTTTAGGTTATTCATGTGTTCTGACATTTATATGTATCTATCTATATATCCAGACTTTGCCCAGACCTAACCATTCATAGTAGAAACTTAAAGTTTTGCACCACACATTCCCCTCAATGAGTAGAGAAAATATTTTCTTTTTGTTTTTGGAAAATTCCCCCATAAATAGGTTTTTAGAGGTAGGTTCAATATGCAATGTAAGTCTATGCTAAATTGGTGACTAGTTTATGCCCGCTTGTTTTTTGAAAATGCAGACCTTTTTTTTAGTGATCACAGCCCAACAAAAGGCGAGAGAAGTAACTTATTCATTGATCACCCGTTTTTCCAACGTTTTAATTGATCACCCCCAACACAGCATATATGGGTTTTTATTGTGTAATGTTCCACTAGAAATAATAAAATCCTGCTATGTTTGGTCTAGAAGAAAATTATATTTCTTTAAAATAGTGGCAGGGGTGTACTTATTTATTGGTGATACTGTATATGTATCACATAGATATCACACTCCCATTAATTATAATTATTGTGTTAAAATAATAAAGGTGTTAACTGGTTAAAATACTAACCATAAACACCCAGTCATTCATAAAAGGCAGTATAGTACTATAGTAATAGAGCAAGTGCAGAACCACTGAATCGGAATTGATAGCTTGCAAGCATTTAGCGTGGGACCCGTGGCATATGCTACTTTTGATACATAGTTAAACCATTAACCGTAAAGATGGTCTTCAAGTAAATGAGTAAAGACTAGAAAAAGAAAAATGATTATATTAATGATTTATTGTGAAACGTGTTATCAAAATCTTCTGTATCCTGATAAGAGAGAGAGAGAGAGAGAGAGAGAGAGAGAGAGGGAGAGAGAGAGAGAGAGAGAGAGAGAGAGAGAAGTAGAAGCATTGATAACATGAAAAGATATGAAGAAAGTGAAAGAGACATTAACATAAAGAGGTAGACAAGGGGGACAACAAAAAAGAGAGTGTGTGAGAGACAGATGCAGAGAGAGAAAGAAGGGTACTGAGAGGCAAGTAAAAGAAAGAAAGAAAGAGACAGACAGTGGTGGGGGGGGCTAATAATGAGTTTTATTAGATAAATCACAACAGTTTGAAAGCCCGTCAGATGACACATATCAAAGCACTCAATCTAAAAAGAACTCTGATCTATTCTAAGATGCAATTATATGCAAATAAAAGCAAAAATAAATGCAGGCAATCTGGTCTCCAAGAAGAAAGATATTGATGCTTGAGCCTTGGTTCGTTTAATATCATGATTAAATGAATGGCAAGGAGAATGGGGAAAGAAATCTTGATAAGGGTCTAAATGGCACCCTAATTCCTTAATTGTAGGGGTTCATTTTTATATCTGCCACAAGGAACAGTGAGACAGAAGCCTTTTGTTTAGATGAGAACAGGGCACATATAATGCCCCAGCTTAGATATCTTTGATTTTCATGTGATATCCTATTGTGAAACTCCAGTCCAAGTCTGGAGTTGACTTTGTTTTTTACTGTAACAAGAACAACATGATTTGAAACCACGACCAACTGATTGGTAGGCTGGTCTCTTACTGACTGGGCTAAATTGACAAGTATAACATATGTACAAAGATTTATGTTAGAAATATACAAGGGTTTATTTCATTCTAATAAATAAATACATCTATAAAAATTAACATTTCCCTACTGGGATTTGAAACCGCAACCAACTGATTGGTAGGCTGGTCTCTTATTGACTGAGCTGAATTAGAAGTCTTATATACGTATAAAAATGTATGTTAGAAATACACAAGGGTTTATTTCATTCTAATAACAAAATACATCAATAAAATTAACATTTCCCTACCGTGATTTGAAACCACGACCAACTGATTGGTAGGCTGGTCTCTTACTGACTGAGCTGAATTAGAAGTCTTATATATGTACAAAAATGTATGTTAGAAATACGCAAGGGCTTATTTCATTCTAATAACTAAATACATCAATAAAATTAACATTTCCCTACCGTGATTTGAAATTACGACTAACTGATTAGTAGCCGACTGTCTTACCAACTGAGCCAAACTGACAAATCTTGCATACCTACAAAATTTATCTCACAGATATGCAAGGGCTTATTTCATTCTAATAGATACATTTATACAAAAAAAAAAATATTTTTATACTTTTTTTATTTATTATATACACAATACAAAAGTTTCAGTAATCATCTTCAGTTAGACTAGAAGTAGGAGTAGAGTTTAACCCTGGTTAACAATAGAGTTGTAAGTCCATGGAATAGTTTACCAGAATATGTGGTTCTCTCACCAGATGTGGATACTTTTAAAATGAATTATGATAATTATATTATAACACCACAAATGCTTAATGGTTTTAAGTTTGTTGTAAACTACATTTGTATATGATGTGTACCTATATTTTGTATAATTTGTTTTGTACTAATAAATGTATTATGCATTATGTATTATATGATCAACGGGCAAGTCTAGTAAGTGACAGACTATAGAAGATGAAGGATTGTTGACAATACAAAAGAAAGACTATTTCCATAAGCGTTTAGTGGAGGTCGCCAGATCGACATTTAATTGTAGGATGGGCATTTCTTTTATGACTGAACTGTTTTGCTAATCCAAAGATAACTGATGCTTGTCTTATTATATTTACAATTTGCATCTTATTATCATCATCAGGAGCAGCAGCACC
Source organism: Architeuthis dux (assembly GCA_006491835.1). NCBI lineage: Eukaryota > Metazoa > Mollusca > Cephalopoda > Oegopsida > Architeuthidae > Architeuthis > Architeuthis dux. The sequence goes on along the minus strand of VCCN01004113.1, from coordinate 4,323,678 downwards.
AGCAGCCGTTATAAGTCCACTGCTGGACAAAGGCCTTTCCCATCTCCTTCCATGACGAGCGTGATTGCTCTAATCGCTGCCATGTCTTACCTGCAAAACTTTCTATTTCGTCTTTCCATCTTGTGTCTGGTCTTTTCCTACTGTGTTTACTGTTTCACGGGCACCATTCGGTTATACTTTTGCTCCATCTGTTATCCCCTCTTCTCGTTTTGTGCCCTGCCCATCTCCATTTTTGTTGCTTAATTACTTGTACAATATCCTTCACCTTGGTTGTTGATCTCTTTCTATGGCTAAGAGTTATTCCTAATATTGCTCTTTCCATTGCCCTATTGTCAATTTGCTTTTCAGTATGTTTCTAATTCATCAAAAGTCTGTCTGTCCGTATATGACAGACTACTGCAAAAACCATAAAACATATACCCATTTTCTGTGTGTACTAATGGGACCTCAAAGCAGGTGTTTAGCAAATTAGTTTTTGAAAATCAACACCCAAAATATGTTTTTAGAGGGAGGGTTCGATTTACAATGTAAATTCATGTTAAAACAGACACATTTTTCCCCCATTTTTTCAGCTGAATCCACTGGGTGCTGATGAAAAACTGCTTAATCGCAGAGTGAGTGGGGATTTCTTATCATTCATATAGAGGAGGGTAGAGTAAGAGCATAAATTTACATTGCATATTAACCCCCTCCAAAAACCTATTTAGGGGGAGAATTTTCAAAAAGCAAAAAAGCTATTTTCCCTACTCATTGAGGGGAGTGTGTGTGCAAAATTTCAAGTTTCTACTATGAATGGTTAGAGCTGGGCGAAGTCTGGATACATATATAGATACATATAAATGTCAGAAGACACAAATAACCTAAATCCAGCAATAAACCCGTGTTGCGGGTAGCAGTGATTAATAAGTTTGATTGTCCGGAAAAACTCTTTGAATGAAGATTGCAAAGGTTATTCTAAACTGGACTATGGTAGGTAATCTTGTTAGTTATAAATAAATCTGTTTGCACTTGTAACATGAAAAAAGAACAGACTCTGTTCAAAACCTGCGATGTTGTTTATACAATTTTTGACAGCATTTGTCAACATTTGTATCTGTAATAAAACTATTTGTTTCCAATTGATTTTTCAAGTTAATCCCCATTAAAACATCCGAAACAAAAATAAATAATCATTGCATAAAAAACGAAAAATATCATCCAAAATGCAATATAATTCATTGGGAAATGAAAAAGTTTATAAATATATATATGAAGTGGATACATTTGTTATAAAGACTGTATAGCCTGCTTTTTTTCTTGTACTTTCTATTTTTTTATCTCAAGAATTGATTTAAAAAACCCGAATAATATGACATAAAAAGAAAAAGAAATTCCTCTTTCTTTGCCCACTCTCTGTATCCATCCTTTCTTATGAATGCTATGAACTGATTCAAAAATTGGTCTGAACAAAAAACCTTTTGCCATTCATAGAACTGTCGACTTTCATTACAGTTAAAAATGACCAAACCAGAAGTTTATAAATATCAACAATTGCTTTATGAATATTTTAGTAGTATTTGTAGTAGTAATAATAATGTAATAGTAGTAGTAGTAGCAGTTTTTGCTTTACTTGAAAATCAATGGCCAAATAACCAAGTTTCCAAATATTTTACTGAATTATTCAGTTCTACAGATCTGTGTGTGTCCATCTATTATAAGGGTATATGCATATATGTAAACCTGATCACACAAGCAAGTCGGATCAAAATAAAGGAAATAAAATACATGCATTCATTTCTTGTCGCTCGTAACCAGGCCAGTCAGAGGGTTCAGAGGGCTAGGGGAGGGGGGCTCTGGCTTGCGTTATTGAGCATAGTGCAGAGATCGGTCTCCTCCTATGAGGATTAACAGGATCACCACAGAAGGCTCTCTGCATGATTCCAAGGAAATAAAATGAAAAGAGAATCTAGACTATCAATAGAAATTCTAAAAAATCTTAAAAGTCCTCAGCAGAAAATGGTTGAAATAGCTAGAGAGAGAGAGAGAGAGAGAGAGAGAGAGAGAGAGAGAGAGAGAGAGATGGGCCAGAGGGTGTTTGTCTCTCACAACTGATATAATATGGTATGCTGAACTACCAGCGGCAATTAGTTATCTATTCGGACCGTTAACTCTGAGATACCTGATTTTTTTAATTCAAACCGTAAAATTCTTAAAAATGTTATATATTTTCAGTAATTAACTGAATTTAAAAAATTAAAACTTTCTTGTTTTGAGACTTCCTTAATTATATGAACTCAGTAAATAAATATAGTTTGTAACTGTAACTCCTGACCCGTTGTTTTATAAAAAAATTATTGATAAGTTGCACTTTCCTCTTACTCTTCTTTAATAGGCCTTATAT
>VCCN01004113.1:4309856-4320771 GCA_006491835.1 Architeuthis dux | reverse complement strand
AATAACAAAGTTATCCAATTGAGAAAAAGGATATGATGACAATGATGACAGCCAGCAAATGATGGTTCCCGGCTTTTTTTCTGCCAGGGACAAAATAATGTGTTTATTTCCTATTCAAAGAATCATTCATGAAGTAATATAACAAACTTGTTTACTATTTACACTACTTATCTATAAAACATTTTGTTGGGATGTAAATTTTAAAATATGTCAATTTAGTGAATTATTATGCAAAAGGGTTTGAAGCACAAAAAATGGTATTAATTTTTGTTATTTCCATTCTTAAGTACACAGCCATTTTGTGTTTTCCATTAAAAACTCTGAGATTGAAACATGCACTTAAGATTGTAATAATGTGTCCTGTACCCAGGCCCTTGGATTGGAAAAAAAAATATTATGGGAGAGGAATAAAGAACTAATGGATATCATAAGGTGGGATATGGGGGAGAATACAATTGAATAGAGATTTCCAGTCATAATAGTTGTAATTTCAAAATAATGATAACCATTGTATGATTTTGCTAATAGAGGGTTGGGGTGATTTTTTTCTTTATAGATTTTTAGATAAATGCATATAGTTTACCATTGGACTGTAGGAATAGACAGATGATGATTGTCATGGTAGATTTCAAAATTGACAATTATAATATGCCACTGAGGTTTTGTGCTTCACCTTACTACACAATGAACATATTTCTGTGTGCCTGTTACAAATCCTATTTGCTTAAATCCTATCCTTATGTTATGTTATTATATATTCATTTATACATGAGTATTATGGATTTTGGCAGGCGAGCATCCTACCACTTATAGAGGTGTGAGTGGCGTAGGGGTTAATGGCATGGACAATGGAATCTGACATCCAAGTACAAAATCCGGCTGAGGCTGTTTACATTCACTTTGCATTAATTCCCTTAGGAAGGGCATGAATCCATCTCTTCTTCCCCCAGCTATAGGTAAAATATCAGGGCAGACTAGACTCTCTAGCTTTGGGAGGCAAGCAGTCTAGATGAAGGACACCTCTGAATTCAAAACCAGCTCACCAGAAAATAGTGGCAACGACTGAGCTCAATTAGCCACTACCTTCCCAAAAACCAACATGAACCATACAATTGTCATGGGAGGAATTGGGAAAGGCCTTTGTCCGGCAGCGAACTCAAATAGCTGATGATAGCATACTCACCTAGAAGAAATATAATATTTTTGAACTCTCTCTTGCTTCTGAGTGATCAGGCTTCTGGATGTAAAATTTCATCAGATGATATGAATAACTCTGCTACTTTACACAGCTTATTTGTTTCCCCCAAATTTGTTTTGTCAAACTCCAGGACAAAATCAGAGTTGACTTTACTTATGTAACAAAAACAAGAACAGGAACAAGAACAATCCACACCAAAAATAGAGGGAGTAAACTGATATGTAAATCCCCATTCCCTACCGTGATTTGAACTCATGACCTAGTGATCACTAGCCTGATATGTTACCACTAAACTGACTTACATACATGCTAACCCCCAAAATTTATAGTAGAATTAAGCAAGGAAGTAGAAGTAGGAGCAGAGTTTGACTTTGGAGCAGCCAGGCTTGTCTTTTTAACATTTGACTTCTGTGTCTGGAATGCTTTTTCATACTCCAAGCAGTGTTGCCAATTTAGCGCGTTTCGTGCTAGATTTAGCGTGTTTCTTGTTTTGGCAGTGCAAAAAGCGCTAACTTAACCATTTTCTGGCTATTTTTAGCATCTTTTTGGTGTTTTTTGGCCATTTTTAGCTATTTAAATTTTTTTTGCTGCAGTCACTCTAGTGAAATCAGCAGAACCAAAGGAGCTTTAATACAATGAAAAGGAAAAACAAAAAAGGTTTTTTTTATTTTAATAGAAAAATGGAGAAAAATTTGACTGTTGAAAACACAGCCCCTCCCCAAAATAAATCATTATCTGGTCTCCACACACCAAAAAATACAAAAATATGTTACGGGTTCTGCACTAAATGCTTGCAAGCTATCAATTCCGATTCAGTGATTCTGCACTTGCTCTATTACTATAGTACTATTCTGCCTTCAACTTTTATGAACGACTGGGTGTTTATGGTTAGCCTTTTAACCAGTTATCACCTTTAATTGGGGTTATTATTTTAACACAGTAATTAATGGGAGTGTAGTATCTATGTCAGTGATGGTGGTTAGTCCAAGGGGGGAATAAGGTTATTATGCAAAAATAAAAGTCCAGTCTAGAGATAGGGTTTTCTGCACTTCTATCTATCAAGTTGAAGGCTCGAAATAAGCTCCAAGTTGAGAATGATTTAAGATGTGCTCTCTCACTAATAGATCCACGGATCGAAGAACTAGTAGCAAAAAAGAGCAGAGATCACATTGATGTGTATATCAGTTACAACAGAAGAATTCTTATTTGTTTTTTGTAATAAATTGGAATTTCGAATGTGTTCTAATTATTTTCGCTTGATTTCTTTGAGTAACAAATACATAGCAGTTGTACAATTATAAAATTAAACTAATTCTTAGTATGAAGCTGTCTAATTATATGTAAAATAAAGTTATCATTTGAAATTATTCTTTGTTGCAACTTAATAAATGGAAGGGGGGTACTAGTAATCTTATTGACAAAAGTGGGGAATGACTCAAAAAGGTTGGGAACCACTGGTATAAGCATATCCATCTATCATGTTTGTATTAGACTGAGATCCAAGTCACTTCAACCAACCTTTTAAAAGCTTCTGATTGATAATTATCATTGATTATAGATCCTTTAATTATTCATTGTTAATGTCCTTTGAATTCAAATGACAGTTAAAACAAGCAAGGAAAATAGACAGCTATACTTTGGTATCATATAATTGCGAAGACTACAGCCATGAGTTGACTTTCATCCAGGTTATGTTCTGGTAATATGGACACAACTTGATCTCGGCATAAATTGACAATTATAGGATGAAGTGAAATATATACGCAGAGCACAACATAAGATACCATGACACTTACACATTTACCTAAACCTCTATATTGTACAATCATTTTCCTTGCCTTTCTGAAGAGAAAGGAACAAATGTCATCCATTATGTTTCTTTCACTAAGTCATTAGCTCAGCCCAGCAAGGTGTCTACTCTTTTACCTTCTCTTTCTCACCTTCCCTGTCTGGAGAACTTGAAACAAACATGACATATACACTGTGTTCTCTTTAGCAAGCTAACAATAACATGACAGAAATTTTCATCATTCGTAGTTGAGCCATAGAACCGCAAAGACTGAAATTCCTGTCATCCGCAGTTAATGAGCTTTGAGCTCTTATGAGGACAGATCTGCGATCAAATGTAAATCAGTCAGGTGTAAGTCGACTGTAATTTCATTTTAAATTTCCTTTATTAACTCTTAACATCCTGTTGAAAATTTTCTAAGTCCAAAGCCCAGTCCTGTAATGATTAAGCAGAAAATGGCTAAAATTTGTTTGTTTATTCAAACATTTATAGTGTCTTTACTTGTGGACAGATTGTTGTGAAAATTGGCAGTATTGCAAGAAAGACTTGTGCAGCCTCGTGCATTTTAGGGTTTTTGGCCATGTTTGTTTACGTGCGGCCTCATGCTCTTTAGGTCTTCAAGAGTTAAACAATTTTGACACTCAGTGACTATGAAATAAGTACGATTTGTATAGTAAATTGGCCTTTCCAGTGACATTTTTTGACTATGAGATTATATACAAAAATGGTTTTAAGCTCATATGGGGATATATCTGCGATTGGACGTAAGTCAGTTGGGCGTAAGTCGACATATGACTTTATTAGTGGAATGGTAATGAATATTTCTGAACTAGCACTAAAATACTTGGTTCCCAGAGCTGCAATCAGTCAATATGGGCATTGATGTATTCATTTCCCCCATTCCTTTCATTTTTCATCACTAATCAGTCTAATGCTGATGCCATGAATATTTTATAACTTTTTCTAAACCTCAGATGTAAAAGCAGCAAAGAGAAGGATTAACAGGTCTGGTTAGTCACTCAATAGAAACCATCATGTGACAAATGTCTTTTGGCAGCATACCATGTTGGGGGTGATCAATTAAAAAATTGGAAAAAATGATCAATGACTAAGTTACTCCTCTCTCCTTTTGTTGGGTAGTGATCACTAAAAAAGTCTGAATTTTTTAAAAAAAGCGTGAATGCTGCCAGACAAAAACTCAATTTAGCATAAACTTACATTGCAAATACTAAAAACCTATTCAAGGGGGGAATTTTTTGAAAACAAAATAAACATAATAAGGAGAAAATGTTTAAATTCTCAGCCTTCTAGCTCCATTGGGGCGGCCTGTACGCGTGATACATACATAGCTAGCCAGACCTGCTTAAAAACTGAAGAAACCTATGTTGTCAGTTTTGGTTGACGGTTTCTAGTAATGCTAACATAATGTGTTAATATTGCAAGGAGCAGAGATGAAGATAGCAGGGAACAACCACTGATTATAAAAAGATTTGATGATGATAATTAAATTTAAATTATAATATAATAAGACAATAAAAAAGGTAGTATTGAGCACATAGCGTATTAGCAATTAGTAATGATAAGAATCAATTATAAAATCAAGAATGTTCCAAGATTTGCACAAATAATAAATAAAATTAAGAAATCATCTGAAATTTCAAAAAATAATTTAGATAACTTTTTTTCTTAAAGACAAGATCAACACGGAAATCTTCTTTTTTTTTTTACTAAACCTCATATGCTGGATATGGATTTTTCAAAAGGTTTTACCTACAGCCTTTGCAAGGGAAATAAAAACAAATATTTCAAAAAAACTGTACAGACTTCTATATATCTAAAGTTGTAATGTATGTATACGTGTGTATGTATGTCTGTTTGTACTTTTATAACTCGAGAACTACGCATTCCGGAGAAAAAATAGAAGCTGAAAACTACCTGATAGGGCAGGTTTTCAGCTAGTATTTTTATAAAACAAGAGAACATGAAAAATTCACTTAAGAGCAATCACAATGCATTCTTCCAATAGCATTAAGATATACTTTATCTACTCATTCATAATTGATGTACTTTGCACCATTCAGATATTGTGTTGCCGTTTCTTCTTTTCTAAAAAATGTAAACTTGTCAAAAGCACTTTTTAAGATTTTCAATATAATATATAAAATTTATATATAATAAAAACCAAATGTATTTTTAAAAGTATTTTATTCCTGTCTTTGATAATGCTATAAATTATCTGTATTTTTTGAGAATTTTAAAGCTTCTTTAAACAGCTTTGTTCATTTTCAATGTTACTTTTTAAAATTTCAACATTTTAATGCAATGTGATTTTATGAGTGAATGATCATGATTAATAGTAAACTCATAAAAAACACTCAATAGAAACTGTCACATGGCCAATGTCTTTTGGCAGCATGCTGTGTTGGAGGTGATCAATTAAAATTTTGAAAAAGTGGTGTTCAATAAATAAGTTACTTCTCTAGCCTTTTGTTGGATCACTAAAAAGTCAAAATTTTCAACAAAAAAACACTGCCGGGCACAAACTAGGGACGAATCTATCATAAACTTACATTGTAAATTGAGCCCCCCACTAAAAACCTATTTGGGTGGTAAAGTTTTTTCTAGACATAATAAGAAGTAAATGTTTAACTTTCAGCCCTCGACCTGTATGTGTGATACATAGTTACAGTATTGCCCATAAATAAGTACACCCCTACCACTAATAGAAAGTTAATCTCCTTCTAAACCAAATATAGCAGGATTTTATTATTTCTAGTGGAACATTACACAATCAAAATAGATATTATCAGGTATTATTTATGAGCAAACTCTACAGCATTGAAACTCTGTTGCCAAAAACATTTTTTCGTAGTGGTGTACTCATCTTTGGATGGCAACATATTCATATTTTTGGCAGCAGAGTTTCAATGCTGTAGAGTTTGGTCATGATATCTGTTTTTTGTGTGTAATGTTCCACTAGAAATAACAAAATCCTGCTATATTTGGTTTAGAAGCAAATTACCTTTCTAAAAAAGTGGTAGGGATGTACTTATTTATAGGTGATACTGTACATAGCCAGCCAGCCAGACTAACTTGAAAACTGAAGAAACCTATGTTAACAGTTTTGGTTGACTGTTTCTAATACAGCACAAATGATTTGGTTAGTGCAGAGTCATTTACCAAATAGAATAATTCTATTAATTCCGTGGAAAGATTTTTAAACAGAAAGATTTTAATATGAGAGAATTTAAAACCGAAATATTATTTTCTAAAATTCCCATTTTACAAGGATCACTTTACAATAATTGCAACCTGATTACTGAATAAGTACAGTAATACCCTGCTTAGCGCTACCCCACTTAGCACTACCCCACTTAGCACTACCCCACTTAGCACTACCCCACTTAGTGCTACCCCGCTTAGCGTGACACCATTTAGCGTTGAAATGCTATAGCGCTTCATAATAAATTTACTAATGTTATGTTTCTGAAATAAATAATAATAAAAGACAGCATCATGGTCAGTCTCCGAAATAACTATATACTGTACACCTTGGTTAATGTGTCATGTGTATGAGAATAAACACATACACACACTTATCATATAATGATATGTATCAACACCTAGTGATATTTCACCAGCTCTGGAAATCAGAGGCGTGGCAAGAGGGGAGCGAGAGGGGGCAGATCTGCACAGGCGCAGGTGTGAAGAGGTGCAAAATTTCTCTATAATACCTGTTAATTAATAATTATGCTCTTTTGTTGGATACAGCACAACACACCCCAGGCATTGTCTTTGCCCTTTGCTAAGAACCCTTGCTATGCCACTGCCAGAAAGTAGACAGGATACTCAGCACTAATCCATTCTATCTTGTCTAGGCACAACAACAATATCATATATTGTAAAACGGTAAAATGATTGCCGGCACAATCTCTATTTATGCTATGTTATAATGACCCCATATAGCGCTGTTTTGTTTAGCACTGCATTTTTTTAGGAAGTGCTAACCGAGGTAACTGTAATGGAATAGAATGGATAAATACAAAGAATGCATTTTAGGCATTTAAAACCATTTATGACTGGAAGTTGAATTATTTAAAGATATCATCACCATCATCATCAATATCTTAGTCTGGCCGACTTGGCAAACAGCTTTTTCCATCCCTCTCTGTTCTGAGACACTCTCAGAGCGTCGGTCACGTAACTTATACAATGACCTTTATTTATTCATTTACTTTATTATTTTATTTAAATGTCGCTTTACTTAAAGATTTGGTTTCTTAAAAACGATGATGGCGGTTGTTGTTTGACAGAGAGGGCAACAATGAACGCAAATCTAATAGAAATGCAGTCGATTGCTTCAAATGATTGCTGAAGGTGAACTGGCCAGCTCACCAAATATGCTGAAGCCTTTGCACAATTGAATTATAAATGCTCTGTTCAGATTCCAGGCTGAAGCTCTTTGGCTGACGAGAATCAGTGAGAAAAGAAGAGAACAAACAAGAGAAGAAAAGAGAGAAAAGGGAAAAAACAAAAAAACATAGAAATCAAATCAAATAAAATAAAAATGGAGCGTTAAAATCTAAACAAAATAGACTGTGTTTTCTGGATTGAAATTTTGTCGTTTGCTGCAAGCCATTGCAGTCCTAAAGTGACTGCAAAAGTGGGAGCCATGTCTAATTCTGTTTACTAGCCTTTCATTTATTTATTGTCGCTCGCAGCCAGGCCAGTCAGAGGGTTTAGAGTGGGGGTGGCCTTTGGCTGGCGTTATAGAGCATAGTTTAGAGATCGGTCTCCTCCTCGGGAGGATTAACAGGAAGGTCATAGAAGGCTTTACATGATCCCCAGGTTCTTATGACACTTGGTATTCCCAGATGGCTAGATCTAGGTACTGACCAGGCTCGACGTTGCTTAACTTCGGTGATCATAAAAGAACCGTTATATCCAATACAATTTTGCCATAATTGTTTACTGGCTGAACCCACAGAAATTGGTATTGACAACTAAGATTATCGATTATTTTATGCCTCTGCTCTTCTCTGGCCCTTTGCCTGTATCTTTTCATTCTCTCCCTTACCCCTTCCAATCTATTTTTTTAAATGTTTTTAAATATTATATGAACATGGATTAATTTCATACGCAGAATTCTTCCTACAATGTTATTAAACTACCTAACTTTCTTTTCTGCCCTCTCCCTTCCTACCATTTTATTAAACTACCTAATTTCTTTTCTGCTCTATCTCGCTTCCTACTCTCTTATCAAAATACCTAACTTTCTTTTCTGCCCTCTCTCTTCTTACCCTCTTATTAAACTATGTAACATTATTTGTTTACTTGAAAAGAAAGAGTAATTTTAAAGAATGATTGAATGTGACTCTATTTTTGCCAAAAGTATCCAGTCTTGGATTAAACTCTTGTTGGTTTGTGAGATCAGTGTACTAGCCACTACAGAGAGAGTTTATCAAGTATCTTATATATCAGTGGTCACCAACCTGGGTTCATATGAACCTAAAGGGTTTGCGAAAAATTTTGGGGGGTTCGTGAAAAAAAAGGGTTTCAGACGGGGTTTGTCAGTAAGGGTTGACAGAGAAGCTCAATCATAATTGTTAATATTAGGTAAAATATTAATATTATATAAAGCATTTCGGTTTTGACAAAAATTTCATTTTGTGAACAAAGTCAAACCATTTCTGCTCTCCAGTTATTGTTTGTATTAACTTTCATTATTAATTGACAGCACGCTATCAGTGTTGCCAACTCAAAAAATATTTTCACACTAGTTTGACTGCCAAAAGTGGTAAAAAAGCGTAAAATTTTTTAAAATTGCCAAAACCCACCAAAAAGATGCTAGAAAATGGCCAAAAATGGCCAAAATGTTTTTGCCGAAAATGCGCTAATTTAGCACTTTTTGCAATGCTAGAACAACAAACGTGCTAAATCTAGCGCGAAACTTGCTAAATTGGCAACACTGTGCGCTATTTTCATGAAATGGTATAGTTTTTAATAAAGGAAAATGAAATGATGTGTACGTATATATACTTGCTGTTATCAAGTTTAAGGGTTCTTTCTAAGTGTCTCAGTAATATTTTGGGTTTGTATCATGAAAAAAGGTTGGAGACCACTGTTATATAGCGATAGATTTATTTAGTATAAGCAATATATGAGATCATAGTACAGTTCCTTTTAATCCAATAAAGTAAATACACGTAGGGAAACATTCAACCAAAACTTCAAGACCTTGAATAAAAACAGTAAATTTGCCAAATATATCTAGTAAAGTGCTATATTTCATCTGCAGTTGTCTCACAACTCTCTTAGATTCTGCAGTGAGTGTACACAAAAGTATTCTAACCTCTGAGCTTCTATAAATGCTATATTGACAGGCTTTGGTAAAAGCCTTTCTATGAATCAATAAAAACAATGTGAACAGTTAGTTTATGCTCTGAATATATCAACACACAGAAAGAGATATTATAAAGTGCACTTGAAATGTGCAGCTTAAATAGACCTACACATTAGGGGAACTGGGGCCATAAATTCAGCACAAAAACCACTGAGCCATGCCCAGAAGTACTTGAAAAAATGATGTACAATAATACCTGGGTTAGTATTCTAGGTATGTTCCGGGAAAATACAGCACAAAACAAAACAGCACTATACAGGGTCATTATAACATAGTATAGAGGTACAAGCTTTCAATACTTAGAGTTGCAGGCCTTTTCCACTCATGGTGGGTAACTAATTATGTGAACTTGGATAGACAGAAAATGTTGCAAGAAATGTGGGTGTATGTAGGTGTATGTATTTAGGGGAGTGTGAATCATAGTTTCTTACATGTTAGCATACAGTTATTATCATAATGTACGTAGTGTTATCCCAATGAAAATATTTGGCCAGCAATCATTTTAAAATATATGATGTTGTTGAGCCTCAACAAGATGGAATGGATTAGTGCTGTGTATCACATCTGGTAGCTACTTTCCAGTGCTGGTGAAGTATCACTAGGTGACGATATATATCACTACATGATAAATTAATGTGTATGTGTTTATTATCATACACATGGCATATTAACCAACGTTTACAGTATAATTATTTTGAAGACTGTCCATGATGCTGTTTTTTATCATTATTCATTTTGGAAATTTAACATTATGCCCTGATAAGAAAATGCTGACTTCATCCATCTGCAGTAAAACCAGAGGACACAGCCATAAACTACAAATTCAGACCTCCACTCTCGGCAAGAGTGTCAAACGCATGGAACAGCCTAAGTGAAAAGACAGTCACATCCGAGAATATCAATATTTTAAAAAATTAATCTGTTTTCAAAATGGATCCTAGTTGCCTTACAAATTTCACATTTTGCAGGACATTTATAAAAATTCAATTTTATTGAAACATTTTTTTCTAAAGTACATTCCCTTTTCTATGTAAAAATACCAAGAGTTTTTAATTCTCATGATTCAAAATGCTATTTACTATTTCAAGTATATTCAAGTATATATATTAATTTATTATGAAAAATATTTGTTAAAGAGCACTATAGTGAATCAGCGCTAAACGGGGTAGAGCTAATCGGGGTATTACCGTATAGAGGAAATAGATTATAAATAATCCATCTATCTCGAACTGCTATGGTTAAAGGTATTATCCGAGAAAAGCTGGTGCATTCATTATCCCTGAGTAATCTTTGAGACAGCTGTCTTAAATCTCAAGGAGTTTTCTTACTGGCAAAACAAACTGAATGTTGACACAATAATTGGGCTGAAGATGCAAAAGCCATTCTTAAAGGGAGAAAAGATAAGTCTTTCGACTCACACAAGCCAAAGAAAACAACACTTCAAAGAAATCTTTGCCGATTTATAAGAAAAAACTCATCCTTCTATAATCGGGCAAGAAGATCACAGATTTTTTTTTTTTTTTTT
>VCCN01004113.1:4292325-4309756 GCA_006491835.1 Architeuthis dux | reverse complement strand
GGACGACATTCTTTGTAAAGAAGTGTGATTCCAAGAGTTTACCCTGATCTTCTTCCATCTATACTTTTTTAGTTAGTCCGATTCCTTGTTAACCAAACGAGCTGAAAACCTACTCAGAATAGCACAGAGAGCCATGGAAAGAGCAATGCTAGGGATAACTCTAAGAGAAAAAAAAAGATCAACATGGATCAGAGAGTGGACTAGAGTGAAGCTTATTATACAACTAATTAAGCAGCAAAAATCGAGATGGGATGGCCACCTAGCAAGAAGACATGACAATAGATGGGGGAAAAGACTAACTGATTGGTGTCCATGGGACAGTAAACAAAGTAGGAAAAGACTAGACACAAGATGGAGGGACAAGATAGAAAAGTTGGCAGAGGTTAGCACAAGATAGGATGTCATGGAAGGAGATGGGAAAGGCCTTTGTCCAGCAGTGGACTTATAACTGATGATGATGATATATTTGTAAAGTTATCCATACATAAATGATCCCATATTTTTTTTAAGTCAATAATTTTAAGTAGTTTATGACTAAGATTTTATACCCTCCAAAAGTTCTTTTTATTTAGATTTTTAACTGGATTGAGTGATAACAAAATTAGTTTTACTTTTCAAACTATCTCAGTCATCTCTTAAAGAAGTCTCCCTATGTTTTTTATTCTGCCAGTCTCTCTAGCTAGCTGCTGTATATACCATTGTCCCCTTTCTGTCAACACCCCTTAACCTACCTAATGTATATAAGATGAAGCTAGCTAGTTGCTGTTTATATTATTGTCCCCTTTCCACTAGCGTGACAGAACAAACAAAGCAACAAAAAAGTGAAACTAGCTTTTATATAATAAGATATGTATACATATACACATATATCAGGAAAAGAGATATCTAAATTCAATTTTGATTTTAAAAGGGGCAAATAGTTGTTTTACTAGCCTTTAAATGGAGATCAATGGCCAGAGTCTGATCTTTTTGATCCAATAAAGTATGTGGGAAAACATTCAACCCAAACTTCAAGACCTTAAAGTATCTGAATAAAAACAGTAAATATTTTTGCTAAATATATCTAGTAAAACCTTATATTACATCTGCAGTTGTCTCTGAAGTCCCTTAGATACTGCAAAAGTATTCTAGCCTCTGAGCTTCTATAAATGCTATATTGACAGACTTTGATAAAAGCCTTTCTAGGAACCAATAAAAATTATATAAACTATTTGTTTGTATATTTTCCTAGAGTGCATTAAAAAAATCTTTTCAAGCACATTTAAAAAATGTACAACTGCACATGTTGCAAATATTTAAAAAAAGAAATTTTAATAGCTTTTTTTCTTTTTGCTCTTTTATGATTATATTGTTTTTATTTGCTACATTTATTTAAAGTACACATTATATTATCTTCATTAGTTTTTTATGGTGGAAGTTGCAATGAAATCTTTTTTGTGTATAATATTAGACATAAACAATTTTAGAGATATTGGCAAATTCTTGACAGAATTGGTCAACCTTTTATTCCTTAAATAATTGATAAATTTAGCAAAAACCAAACAATACGTTACATAAATGTGATTGCCAGTTTCATGGATGAAACTAGTACTAATAGTATTTTATTAGTGTTAGTAGTAATTTTTAGTATTTAAAGAATATCTGGGAAAGAAAAGCATCCTGAAGATCAAAAGATAGAAAACAATTTTTATTTGCAATCACAGAGGCACTTCATGTATGCAGTTGTCAATAAACATTCATATTGTGTATGCAATTAATTAATCCAATTCTAACAATATTTCCCATTACAGTTACATGTAAAATTTCATAAAAAATGAATTGTCTTAGCTTTTAGTTCTAGATTAATACATGCATAGTGGAACAGAATTAGATTTTAACAAGTTTTAAAGTAGATTAAGAATTTAATGAAGTAAAACCGAATTAAGTCACAGGAATAAGGTAGATTTAGATTTCAAAGTCAGGAATGAGGTGAATTTATCTAAAGAGATTAGAAATGTAAAGATGGATTTAAGGTCTATTCCTGATTTAAGAAGGAAGTAAGAAGACTAATTCTGATATATTAGGATTCAAGGAAATAGTTAGGCATATTAAGGATTTACGAAAGGAAGTAAAAGAGATTAAGGAAAGAATGAAGCAGACTAAGGATTTGGTAAGGAGGTAAGAAAGATTAAAACTTTAAAGATGAAATCAAGGAAGATTAGTGATTTATGAAAAGAGTATAAATTTTGGCAGTAGATGGAAGCAAACTAAGTATTCAAGAAAACAATAAAGCAAATTGTGTATTTGTAAAATGAAATTTGAGGATTTAGCAAAAGCGTATTGAAGATTAAGGAATAGTTAGGTTGATAAGAAACTTAGAAATACAGGTATGCATATTTGTCTGTTCATTAAGAGAATATGGCATTTGAGTTTAAGAAGCTCTATTTTTCAATAAAGCTGAATTTTGTAATGAAGAAAAGAAAATCATAGAATTAGTCATTACAAGCAGCTTGTCTCTTCCCAGCATATTGATGATTCCTTGTTAGAGACTGTCAACAAAAACTGTCAACATAGGTTTCTTCAATTTTTAAGTGATTTTGGCTAGCTGGTTAAGTATGTATGTGTCACATGAACAGGCTGCATCAATGGAGCTAGAGGGCTGAAAATTTAAACGTTTACTCCGTATTATGTCTAGAAGAAACGTTTATTTTGTTTTTTTAAATTCACCCCCCAAATACCTTTTAGGGAGGACGGTTCTGTTTACAATGTAAGTTTATGCTAAATTGGTCCTTTAGTTTGTGTCTAGCAGCATTCATGCTTGTTTTTTTTTTGAAAATTTGGACTTTTTAGTGATCTAAGAGAAGTAACTTATTCATTGATCACCCCTTTTTCCAATTTTTTAATTGATCACACCCAACACAGCATTCTGACAAATGATGTTGGTCACATGACAGTTTCTATTGAGTGACTAACCAGACCTGTTAATTGTTCTAAAGTTGGTTCTACTTAAACTTCCTCATTTTAGTGAAGCAATAGTTTCTGTTCAATGAATTCTTCAACATTTACTAAGATTCTTTATATTTCTTAGAGCTTTCTTAGAGCTTTCTTAGAGCTTTTTCCAAACAAAAAAAGAAAAGATATTTTCTATAGTTTTGAGAAGGGTCATTAATATTCAAATGGTTCTTTTCTATAGTTTTGAGAAGGGTCATTAATATTCAAATGGTTCTTCAGACAATTGAACTCGTTCTTGTTATTTGTGCCGATCCATTCTTTGGCCTTCTTCAGGTGTAAAATCCGAGTCTGATGGGTTAAACAGAAGTTATATTTAAAGGCGGGTAGCCCTTATGGCGCATGGCCCGGGTGTTTCTGTGTCTTTGTCTTGTCGGGTTTAGATTTGTTGAGAGGTGGAAGCTACATTGGGTTGAGTAAATGTGGTATTGTCTATACTGGAGTAACTGGCCGCCCCTCAAGGTCATAATTAGGAGCGAGTTAAATAAATCTGTTATGGCCGACCACATCTGGAGAGAGAATGGCAAGCATCTTTCTCTTTGGGAGGAAGTCCAGATTATTGACTGACAGAGAACGATGTTGGAAGCAGAGAAAAATCAAAGAAGCAGCTCACATCAAAATGTCGACTAAATGCATTAACCAGACAAGTGCGGATTTCAATCCAATGTGGCTTCCACTTCTCAACAAATCTAAACCTGACAAGACAAAGACACAGAAACACCCGGGCCATGCACTATAAGGGCTACCCCCCTTTAAACATAACTTCTGTTTAACCCATCAAACTCGGATTTTATACCTGAAGATAGCCGAAGAATGGATCGGACGAAACGTTATGTTTACAACACAAATAACAAGAAGGGGTTCAATCGTCTGAAGAACCAATTGAATAAAAAAAGAAAATATTATAAGTACAGCAATTGTAACAAATGGCCAATATAATTTTGACAATCATTTTACTATTTACTTCAATAGCAGGTTGATATTTTTCTATTTGTTTTGTATGACCTCAAAAAAGGCTATAATTTCATTGAAAATTCTCAAAAGGATTACTGTCACAGACAGGTAGGTTTTCTTTACTTTCCTCAGGCAATTATCAAAATCAGTTTTGTCCCTGGTGGAAAAAAAGCTGTGGACTATCATTCACTATGGGTGTCTGTCATCGCTGTTGCCTTTTTCTCAATTATATAACTTTGTTATTCCTTAATATATTTCAATGAAATTTTGTATGTAGTCTTGTGGAGAGATTACATTTTATAAGTTATAATGTTGTTTTTATTTACAATTGCAAAATTTCTCAAATCTTGACCGATTTTGCTGAAATTTGGCTGTAATGTTGACAAAACCCCAGGAATTGAGAAATGGTGAGATACGGTCGATCTGATTGTTCGTTTACATTTTATATGTAAATAATCATATGGCAACATGCAAAAAATATTGAACTTTGGAACTGCTGAATTGTTATACAGGTTTTTGGGCACTATTTCAACCGTTTTCTGCCAGGGACCTACTTTTAAGATTTTTCTGTCTGGTTTTATTAAAATTTGAGTCTATGAACTCTTTGAAAAATTTAATTTTACAAAATTTGTTCATAAATCTTATTGTTTAATATAAACAAGTAGGACTTTTGCTTTCATCAAGTGATTTTCTAGGTAATTTTTCTGCTCTTCAGGATTCATCCTGTGTCCACAAAAAAGTATGTAATGTCCAATCTTGGGGATTCTGATCCTGTGGCAACACCTCTCCATTGCACTTAAAAGGGGAGTTTGGAAGGACATTTTTGATGCCTGTGTGACACTGGTTGCGGGGACTGGGAAATCTTTGTCTTTGCCAACAGGTATCATGTGGGACCCCACATAAAACTTGACCGTGTGTCAAATTCCATTTTCCTGGGGAGGCAAATAAATCTCACTTATCATGAAAAATTATTATGTTCAATATACTTAAGCCAAATTTACTGTTAAAATCTTCTAAAAAAGATGTTTTGAAAGTAAGAGATCAAATTTTTAAAAATCCATTCATTTTTATTTCCCTTTCAATAAAGCGTTAGTCAATAGAATTTCAGCTGCAAATGATACAATCAGAAACTGCTGTGAAATCCGAGATCCCAGCAGTCTCCTGCATGTCTATCAAAGACAAAAGGGAGCAGATCTAGAGAATTTCTAAAATGGAAACGCTTGGCACAGAAAGCATTAATTAGATTTCTGCAATGACATTCAATAAAATTCTAGAAACAAACAAAAAGATAACAAAAATAAAACAAGAAAGCAAAACAAAATCAATAGTGTCATCAAAATTCAAACCAATGAGAGCAATTTATCATATTTAACGAATAAATGAATCTATTCATTAAGGGATGAGTTGCAGAAGACAAATAATGAATACAAAAGAAAATGAACATTTTCCAGAAATCTGACAAAATGGTAATAATTAATTCTTGGCAATTCCAGATTTGAAGCACTTTGGCAAATCTCAGCAAAATGGAAGCCAGAGAAAAAGAAAGGGATATAAAAATTCAATAAATCCTTAATCGAAAATTGTATAAGTTTGAGTTAGAAATGATGGAAATAGAGCAAATCAAATCTAAACTTTACTTTTAAAGAAAGAGCAATTTTAAAGAATGATTACTCAAGCAATATAAAGGTGTACCTTCAGTCTGTTGGTTGATGGGCTGGTATCAAATTAATCAGGGTGTTAGCCAGGAATTTGATTTCCCCATCATTTTTATAGGATTAGGAGGTTTTCCGAAGTCTGCCTTTTTGTATTTATAAAAAGTCAAAAATGGCCCAAACCGCCCAAAATTGCCAGAAATGGTCAAAAAGATGCAAAAGAAAATCCAAAATAGAAATGGTCAAAAACAAGTCAAAAATTGCCAAAATGATCAAAATGCAATTAGGAAATTGGAATTAGGTTTCTATTGGGAATTAGCCGTTAAACAGCTAGTGAGAACCCTGGCTAACACCCTGTTAATGTGAATGATGGAATGTCTGAAGTTCCCATGACTACCAGAATGGTTTACAGAGACATTCTACTTACTGGTTATCTCTCAATTTTGTAAAATTTTTAGCTTATTTTGCTTACATTTAAGCATTGGCTTCTAAGATAGATGTGTAAATGATAGAGTAAAGTGGAAAATCTCAACAAAATGGACGCCAGAGAAAAAGAAAGGGATATAAAAATTCAATAAATCCTTAATGGAAAGTTTGATAAACAAACTTAACAAGGGAATTTATTTTAAAAAAAAATAGTTTACCAATGCTGTCAAAAAATGACAGCCGTATTTAAATCATTTTGCAATCTCATTGTACTTAAAAAAACATTATGTTGCTCTGTATTTTCTTGTTTATGTTCAACCAGAATGAACCAGGATTTTTTACACATTTGCAAAAGAAATCAATAAATAAGGGATACTACTCTATAATTCACATTTAATAGTTATCTCCATTGAAAAATGTTACAGACAAAAAATATAGACATACACACGGCGTATTATATAAGTACATTAAAAATCCATGAAGAGGGATTTTTGGCACATTGCCGTCTATATGGGCCATGTAACCATCTAATATCATTTTTTCATGTTGACAAGGTTTTGTTTTTGCATTCCTGATGGCTGGGATTCATCTATCAATGTCATCCCAAATTCAGGATGTGAAAAATGAAGCTCAAAATTCACGAGGACAGCAAAGAAAAGAAAGAATATGAAGGACAATCATAGAAGGAAGCTTGAGAAACAGTATTCGAGAACACTCATTAGAAAAAAACTTCTTTTCGAACAGGGTGCTAGATGACTGGAATGCTTTGTCTGAAGCAACAATTAATGCGCCTTCTCTCGGTACTTTTAAGTGGAGATTGTGGAGTAGTGACATATAAGTCATTACCTATTGACAATGTTTCAATCCTTATGGTATTTATTAGAAAAAATTAATTCTAAGATAAAGTAGGTACTCCATTGAGTTTTTACAGGAAGATCTTGTACATCTGGTGCCTGGTTCCCTGTATAGGGCTTGTTATACTGAACATTTTGATACCACATTTGTCTCTCAACTCCTATTAATTCACTAATTATGATTATTTATTCATTTGCGGACTCGCAGCAAATTAAACACTTACAAAAAATGGCCTTTTCAACACCCTATAAAACTGAAAAGCCATCATTTTTTAAAATATATAGACATTGTGTACTTGCTTAAATTTTATACGAAACTGAAGAACATTTATTTTTCTACTAGGCAATATTGGTTCCAAAGACATACATCGAAAGAGGAGGTGTCAGCAATCATTTATTTATAGACACCTTTTTTTTCGACCACAATAAAAAAACTGTCACAGCGTAGTTTGGGCACTGTAAACACATTAAATTGAAAATTCTCTGTAAAATTCCTTTTAAGTCAAACGATGAGAAATAAGACAGCAACAGATTCAGAATTGGACATTCTTTATTATGGCATGCATAACAGTTTTGTATTAGTCAACATTATGGAGAATGAACACTTGAGAAACAGGGAAAAGTTAGCCTAAAAAACTGACTGTTTGGACTACCTAGATAAAGAAGTCTGTCACGTGACGGTTTCTATTGAGTGACTAACCAGACCTGTCTTTTGCAAAATAATCATAACTAGCTGAACCCATGGAAATTCCACAACTGTTGACGACTAAGATTATCCATTATCACTGTTTCTCTCTCCCCTTTTACCTGTATCTTCCCATTCTCTCCCTTATCCCTTCCAATCTTCATTGCCCATCCATGTTTTTATCTAAATGTTATACAAACATAAATTAGTTTCATATGCGAAAATCTTCCTACCTTTCAGTAAATTACCTAACTTTCTTTGTTCACCTCTCTTTTCCTACCTTGACCTAACTTTCTGTTCTGTCCCCTCTCTCTCTCTCTCTCTCTCTCTCTTTCTCTCTCTCTCTACTCGCTTATTAAACTACCTAACCTTTCCCTTATGTACTCTACTGAAAGCATAACCTTTGAACATAGGTGAAAACGAGCAGAATAATTCATCCTAATCTCTATAAATATATAACTGGTGTATGTGACCAAGTTCACTCCCAACAATAAATTCCTTCAGCTGTTTGTCAGCCCAAACAAACTATGTGCAGCAATCTTTCAGTCATGCAAAGGTTTACTGATATTTCACTGAAAGGTTTGAAGTCGTTAGCACACATTCTGAAGTAATATCTTCATCGATAACATCAAGCCGTACAATGAAACCTATTGATTCTCTCACAGTGCGTGTGACAGGTCACTTGTACCATCAAATCATTAATATGCTTACACTCATTTCATTTGTACATAAACATTTAAATATATCATACACTAATAGCTAACTGTATTATATACGGATATTTCAGGGCATCGGGACAGGGGGTGTAGCTGAGGGAAGGTGTGGGAGGGGGCAATTTAAAATCGCCCCCAATGGAAGGAGCCCCCCCCTCCCCCAGCTTTATGAATAGTAGTTCAGCTACTGCATTTCTACTCACATTATATTAGGTTGGTGCAAAAATAATTCCATTTTGTTATTTTAAACTTTGATAACTATGTTCATAGAATATACCATTTCAAAGCGTGAATTTCTCTCTATTTATTTAAGCTGAATGTTTTCTTTTCAGTATTTATTCTGGTTTATTTGAGACTGTCAAATCAAAGATGTAAAAAAAAACTAAATTTGAGCCATTTTGTTGTATGAGTTCAAAATGGGGTGTAAAACAGCCGAAACTGCTTACAATATCAACCAAGTATTCGGCCAGGGGACCGTCAATGAATGTACAGCTCAACATTGGTTCTAAAAATTTTGAAACAGAGACGAGAGCCATGAACATGAGGAGCATCGTGGATGTCCTTTTGTGATTGACAACATGAGGGCCATTATTGAGGTGGCAGAGGAACTAAACGTTGATCATTCAATAGTTGTTCGACTTTTGCATCAAATTGGAAAAGCACAAAAGTTCAACAAATGGGTTCCGCACGAGTTGAACGAAAATCAAACAATTTGCCATTACAAAGTCAGCTCTGTGCTCCTTTTGCTCAACAAAACCGTTCCATTTCTTGATCGGAAAAATGGATTCTGTACAACATCGCAGCAAAGAAGTATTGCCAGGAAATTGACAAAATGCACCAAGAACTGCAACGTTTACATTGAATATTGGTCAATCGAAAAGGACGAATTCTTCTCTGTGACACTGCATGTCGTGCAAATGACCGTGCAGAAATTGAACGAACTAGGCTACAAAACTCTACCTCACCCAGCTTACTCACCAGACCTCTCTCAGACATTTTGACCACTTCCTGCAAGGGAAGGTCTTCAATAACCAAACAGTAACTCAAAACGCCTTCAAATAATTCATTGGTTCCAGGACCACAGAATTCTATGGTTCCAGGACCACAGAATTCTATGCTTCTGGAATAAATGGACTTGTTTCTAGTTGGCAAAAATGTATAGATTCTGACGGTTCTTATTCTGATTAATAACTTTTACTCTAAGCTGAGATATACTGCTTTAAAGTTGATGGTGAAAAACCACAATTATTTTTGCACCAACCTAATATAAGAACAAATGTTGGAGCCAAGCCCCTCACCCCCGGTCCCCAATTCTCCAGCTACACCCCTTCATTAAGAGTTAAATATATCAATTCCTATATTTATTTACCTCTGCCAATGAAGTTGGAAGAAATATATGTATTCACTCGTATCTGTTCATCTCTCCACACAGTATCTCCAAAGGTTCTCAATGAAATTTTCTGGAAGGGTGGGCTATGGAAGGAGTGATTAAATTGTGGGGCGGATCCAGAATCCGGAATTTTTTTCTGATTGAGAGATATTTTATTACTCTGCAGGAAAAGAGGTTAAAAACGATAAGTTAATAAAAAGGCTAGATTTAAATTTCAAGGGAAGTAACTCAATATTTCTACATTTAAACTTTCCTCCTTTGTCTTTTAATATTTTATTTTCATTCAGTTTTTAGTTAGTGTATCGCAGCATTGGCAGAGGTATGTGCTCTCAGGGTGCTTTCTAATGAATGCATTACATAACTAAATATAGCACATATCAATATTGAAATATTTGAGATTCCAGGAGATAAATACATCAATATTTGAATTCAGTGAACCCTTAAAGCCAAGCAGATAAATCCTTAAATATATAGTACACCAATAAATCAATACACAGTACTTTTACAAATATATAAACCCAAAGCATATATTTTAATATGTTATTTCCTAAAGACTATAAGATCACCTTTTTATTTTTTTTATTCCATCACTAAGCCTTAATAGTCATAAATACTATATATAACAAGCATTCCAAGTGAAATTATGTTATTATCACCACCACCCATATATGCTGTGTTGGGGGTGATCAATTAAAAAGTCGGAAAAAGGGGTGATCAATAAATAGTTACTTCTCTTGCCTTTTTGGGGGCTGTGAACACTAAAAATGGTCTGAATTTAAACAAAAAACAAGTGGGCACAAACCAGTAACCAATTTAGCATAAACTTACACTGCATATTGAACCCCCCTCTAAAACCTATCTAGAGGAGGAATTTTCAAAAAACAAAGGAGTGTGTGTGCGCAATATTTCTAGTTTCTACTATGAACGGTTGGGGCTGGCGATGTCCAGATACATAGATAGATATAAATGTCAGAACACATGAATAACCTATACCCAGCAATAAACCAGTATTGTGGGTAGCAGTGATTAACAATATTTCAGACACATATATACTAACATATAGCAATAAAAAATTAGTTCACATTAATTACCAAATAAACCAGTCACATATATACATGCACACACAAACATGTATATATATCAATGTTGCCTCTAATTGTTTATAGCCAGTGGGCACAAAAACTTATGTCGAACAAATTGTTTTCCAGTGAGAAAAGTATGTGTGCACTTTTGAATTCGACATAGTGAATCAATATTTTTTCAATAAAAACTCAGTAAACTATCTACAGAATTTGAAATCTTTTGTGCACACATTAATTTCCTTTGTGCACAGTTTGCGAAATGTGTGCGTGCACACACAGCTTAGAGGGAACTATAATATATATACACTGTACATACTATATCGAAATACAATGATCACTAAATAGATCATATTCCAATAGTTTAATAAGCTATACTTTGTATCAATATTTACATGCATTATGCTCTAAATACATTAGCCCTTATATATTTTCATGTCAATAATTCAATAGCATAATAGGTATATTTGAATACATTATGCTTCATTCACTTAACAACAGATGAATACACTCTGAGCTATGCCAATCTAAAGTCTTCTTGCTGAGTGACAGGATGAACCCCAATGCAATTGTTTTAGCAATAATTGAAATTTATATACTAATAATAATATCAATTTTACTCAGCCGTATCATGTTGGATTGATATGAAACTTGATCCAGACCTTTGAGTGAACCATCCTCATCTTCCCCTCACTCTTCCTCTTCCACCTTATCCTCCTGCTACTATTACCACAACTAGCAATGTTAAATATAAATTTTCCCAGCTGTATCATGTTGGATTGATATGAAACTTGGTCCAGACCTTTGGGTGAACCATCCCCATCTTCCACCTTATCCTCCTGCTACTACTACCACAACTAGTAATGTTAAATATCAATTTTCCTAGCTGTATCATATTGGATTAATATGAAACTTGGTCCAGACCTTTGGGTGAACAATCCTCATCTTCCTCTTCCTCTTCCTGCTGCTACTACCACAGACGGTGGACACAATAAATCTTCACACGTGCACAAAACAGCGAGGTAGGAGGATATAGGTCAATGATATTATATCGAATTGTTTTAGTTTTAAAGGTCAATCGTTTTTTGTTTTTTATAATTTTCTTCATATGTAAAGAACCTCAAACAAATTTCTATACGTTTTTTTGGTAATTTTGTATTAACATTACGACTGTTAAAAACCGATGATATTCTTTGTTTTATGCCATTTTTTCCCTTCTTGTTCATGTCCAGCTAAATGAGTTAGTTGTTTAGTTAAAGGTTCAAGCCCAGCTAAAAGCTAAGATTTCGAATGCTGATTTCCAAGGTAGGCAGGCCCTCTCCGCTTGAACAATTGATGCAACACAATCTGTTATATAGTGGGGTGTCCTGGACTTGGATAGAAAGGAAACTCGAAAACTTGCTTGTAAAAATATCTGGACGTATTTTTATTACACAACATACATCTTTGTCGGCCGGAGAGTGAAGAGTGGGAGAGAGATAAGAACCACCAGTCTGTCCCCAACAGGGACGGCGGTCTTCTGCCTTTCGGATCCGCTGTTGTCTGCGTCTTCTTTGAGTATCAAGATTTCTGTCCGCTTCCCAAGGAGGGATGACAGTCTTCTGCCTTTCGGCTCCGCTTTATAGTTTTGTGGAGTGATAACGGTGTCAATCACCGGTTCCCATTTCCTGTTTTGAACACTGACAATATTTAGACAATATACCTATTTCCTGAGGTGACTGGGTTCACTTACATTTCCAGGTGTCCGGAAACACAAATCATAACAAATCTTCTAACCTCTATTTTCCCCATTTGACTGTGTGCTGTAGTAAGCTAAGCAATAGGTAGATTTGGCTTTCATTAGGTTTCTAAAAAGTGGGATGGGAAGACTTTATGCCCTCCTTGTTATTTTTGTTGTTCACACAACGTTTTGGCCGATCCATTCTACGGCTTTCTTTGAGTGTACTATCCGTATGTAAAGAGAGTACTGTAGTACTCTTAAGTAACGGTAGTAAACAGATTTGGAGGGGGTGGATCGGCTGAAACATTGTGTGAACAATAAAAATAAAAAGAAGAATGAGTTTAATTGTCCGAAAATCTCTCAAAATTATAGACAAGATTATGTCTTCTATTCAATGGCTTGAAAGTGAGTTTTTAAAGAATTTTTGATAGAGATTTCTTTTAATGCAATCTACTTTTTTATGCATAATTTTAAAACTTTGCTGTGAGTATTTTTTCACCCCATACAAGTTCAGTGGAAGAGGACATGGCGCTTAAAAAGAAGATTTTTAACAAAAATTAAAGAATTCATTCATTAATTCACACATCATTCTTACTGACTGTACTGACAGATAGCAAAAAAAGTCAAGATTCCGTTTCAAACAGGAGTAAAATTTTGTAAAAACCTATTTATCCTATCTAGTTTGATCTGTGGCAATTGTGATCTTTCCCGCTTCAAAATGGCTGCAGAGAATTTAAAGTCAAAGAAGCAGATGACAATTTCAACATTCTTTTCACTTTTTAAATTCAAAATGATGTGTTCATTTACCAGAAAAGAGAAATGCTGTACCTAAACGTGGTAGGCCTGCTGCACCTATATCTATTGTCCCATTGCAAGTAACAAGAGATTTCTTTTACCTGAACTGGAAATTATATTCAGGGAGTTGAAACTCTAACATCAAACCTGCCTACTAACCTTAAAAAATGCCCTTCTGAGGAATCTTGTTGTCTGCTTCTTTGACTTTAAATTCGCCATCAGCAGCTGCCTGGCGCGGAGGCCATTTTGAAACGGGAAAGGTAACAATAGACTGATCTGCTTTAACTGAATATGACCTTCATTTCTTTGGGAAATTTTTTCACTTTTTGAGAAAAAGTAATCTTTAAAGTGGGTGTTCGATTTAACATGTACTTTACTTATTATAATCCAAGGTTATCCTTGCTTAACTGGGGCTTTCAAAACGGTTGGCTATAAAATGGATAACTTCCGTTTAAGTTTTACTTTAGCAATATGGCAACTTTCGTTTGACTTTTACGATTTATGGTTTATGGTATATAGAGTTTTTTTTTTATTTTAAAAGATTTAATTATAAGAAACGAGGCAAAACAAACAGTCGTTGCATAACGTAACGAAAAAACAATTTTATTTCCCGTCAAAGAAGAAACAATGTAATTTAATTATATAATTTAAAGAAGGAATTTTATTTTATTGTAACATCATTATGTAAGGGAAAAAAAAGAATATAGAACATATATGGATGCGCCTCAAAAGTTAATTAAAATGACAGTGTACCGAAAAAAGTTAAACGGAAGTAGCAATATTTCTAGATTTAGCCATTTTATAACTAACGTTTTTCAACCAAAGAAGTTAAGCAATGATACAGTGTTGCCGATTTAGGGCGTTTCTCTCTAGATTCAGCGCGTTTCTTGTTTTGGAAGTGCAAAACGCGCTAAATTAGTGCGTTTGCGCATAAAACATTATGGCCGTTATGGCCATTTTATGGCTATTTTTGACCATTTTTAGCGTCTTTTTGGTTGTCACTGGCCATTTCTGGCTATTTAAAAAAAATTAGCTATTTTTTGGGTTGGCAATACTGCAAGGATAACCAAAATCCCAAACTGGACTCTTACATCGTATCCGTCTTTGTGAAACCCGATGTTCAATTTACAAGAAACGAGGGTCAGATTCAGTCAAAGCAGATCAAGACATGCTCTACAAAATCGTGTGAAATATTTTGACGAATTCATAGTGCACTTGAGAAATAAAAAGTTGTTTGTTTTTTTATTGGATTCCAAGAAAAGCTTTTTCAAATTTAATATTTAAGAAAACATTAGCAAAAACACCGTAAAGAAAAATATAAAAATCGTTAAGTTTAGAAAAGTACGATAATTTTTTAAAAATCAATTGAATTCTGTTGATTTAGTTTCAACAAACAATTTTGTTTGACTGTTTCCTCGTGTCAATTATTAGCAATTTAGCAATACAAGTGAATCATTAACTTACAAAAATACATTCGCCAATTTCTACTAACACTGCCATTGCATTGCCATTTATGAATGTTTTGTCTTAACAGTCGGCGGTAGTGTTGCCAACTCAAAAATATTTTCGCACTAGTTTGACTGCCAAAAAGCGCTAAAAAATCGCTAAATGTTTTAAAATAGACTAAAATGGCCAAAAGACGCTAAATGCGCTAATTTAGCGCTTTTTGCACTGCCAAAACAATAAACGCGCTAAACCTAGCGCGAAACGCGCTAATTCGACCACACTGATCGGCGGTCTACTTCGGTTATCAAAGAATACAAATATTTTTGGTAAAAAGAAAGAAATTCATTCAAAAAGAAGGAAATCCACGTTTTTAACATCTACAGATTAAAAAAATATTCGTAAAAAAAAAAATTTAAAAATCGGCGACGCTCGCCTTTTATCGTAATACGACATATTTTAGAGAGAAGCTGTAAAAATGAAGGAAGCAGACGACAATCCGCTGGCTATAATCTAATCTCATAGGGAAAACGACTTATTTAAAACCTTTGACAGCACTTTTTTTTTCTTCGTTTGATGAAAACAATTGGCATAAAATCCTCTGTATTTAAAAGCATTGAAAATAGGTGAAAATTAGTTATTCAGTCACAATCAAGAACATCTCTTTCTTTTTCTTTTTATCTCAAAGGTGAGTCGAAGAACTTAATTTTATTCATTTTATCTTTAATATTTTAAACCCTTTCTTCTCTTCTCTTCCAAACTCTTAAAAAACGGACAAACAAAAACCAGGAAGATATTCGGTTTAGTGAGGTGGTGTATTTTAAGGAAAATGTAATTTTGTTATGTATTTTGATGTGTTTCGAATGAATATGGCCTTCATTTCTTCAGGAATTTGTTTCATTTTTGAGAAGAATTGAGTACACACACTGAATGCTGTTTAAAAGTAAGTTTGGACCGTCTTTATAGAACAGTTTGAGAAAAATTAAATTTCAAATTTATACCTAAATACGGTTATTTAAAAAAATTTTCAAAAAATATTAACGAAATTTATCAGAAAATAAAAAAAATGATTATTTAAAACTAGGGTTACGGACTTGGGTTTTTTTTTTACCTTTTTTAAAAATCATTTTTATTTTCAGAATATCGGTCTTATTTCAATTTTATATCTTTCATATTTTTTTTTATTGTTTTGAATAATTAATTTTTTATTTTCAGATAAAATTTAATTTTTCTAAAAAAATGAAAAGTTTCCCGAAGAAATGAAGGACGAAGGTCATTTCATACAAAATACATAAGAAAAATACATTTTCATACAAAAATATCCGTTTTAGAACACCCAAACTGTGTACCGCGACACTTTGGTGTGCCGCCGATAATCTAATAATGTGTGTCGCGAAATTAAGTATAATTCTGTATATCTTTCAAAAAGATTTCCTGGGTCAGTTGAACTGCTGTCTTGGCTAACAAAATTTAATGTAAAAGTATGTGTCGAAAATATTTTAATTTTTAATAAGTGTATCACGGTGAACACAATGGAAGTTCTACTGCCTTTATAGAAGATTAATATTCTAAACTAATCAACAAACTGACCCAACAAAAACAAACAGATAACTACTAAAGCAAGTAAAATTATGCTCCTAACAAACATTATGAACAAAATGAACAAACTAAAATACTAATTCTTAACCAAGCTTATTCATTTACATCTGTCATTACTCAATGTTTTTGTTTTTTTTTCAGATCAGTATTAGCAAAATTAAAACAATTAAATGTGCCATTTTCCCTATTTTTTTTTTACTGGTGCCATTTTATCGGACACCACCAGAAACACAAGTCTGTCAAAATCAAAAAAGACCATATGTCCATCGGCCAAATGTCATTTGAGTTTCGAATTTTGTAGTTCAACATTTTTGCTATAATTGCAGGTTAATGTCATTGTCATGTCATGTCATGTCATGTAATGAAAATATTGTGAAACGAAAGCTATATATTTGGACCTGACAGTAAAGAGATCCTTAAAAAGTTATAGAGTCTCAGGCATGACAGATGAGCAAAAATAAATAAAAGGTCTTTTTATGCCTGTCCAGTGTTGCCAGCTCAAAGAATATGCTCGCGCTAGTTTGACTGCGAAAAAGCGCTACATTCTTTTAAAATAGTCAAAAACCACAAAAAAAGAGAGTAAAAAATGGTCAAAAACAGCCACCTATCGTCAGTGGCAACTCTAGGTCCGACAGCGCACTCCCTGCAAATTTTTTAACATCTTTTAAATATTATTTTAGACTTTTCAGGGTTCTTAAGATATATTACGCCCCTAGAGCCCCCCCCCCGCAGTTGAGGAGTATACTGGTCCCACGTGCCACCCCCGCTATCATTTAATCAAATCATGTTTAATGCTAGTCCTAAGTTTAGTGATTGTAACAATTATAGGCATTTTTATTGTTTTTGTTAAGATCTGTAAACAATGTAAAAATATTTCCCACTCTTCATGAAATTAAAAATCATTTGAATGTTTGATCATAACAGAAAGATGCAAAATGTTTGGCTGCTTATAGTTTAATTAAAAGGAATTAATTTTGATTGAGCTTTGGTCTGTGACAATTACAACGTCTAGTACTATGCCTTCACAAAACTTCTTTATTAAAATTTGCATTACATTAATATAAAAATTAATATGTATGCATGTATGTATTTATAAGATGTTAGTATGAACTAACTATATATATATATATATA
>VCCN01004113.1:4272837-4285598 GCA_006491835.1 Architeuthis dux | reverse complement strand
AAATATTGATATTCTCGAATGTGACCATCCTTTCACTTAGACTGTTCCATGGGTTTGCCACTCTTGCAGAGAGGAAAATCTTTTTAACACCAGTGGAGGTCTGAATTTGTAGATTAAGGCTGTGTCCTCTGGTTTTACTGCAGATGGATGAAGTCAGCATTTTCTTATCAGGGCACTTTGAGCAATGAATGTCAGTATCCAATCTTTGTATGTTGTTCCGGATTCTATAGACCTCTAGTAGGTCAGCACGTTTTCTTCTATATTCAAGGGTCTCTAGATTAAGTTGTTTTAATCTTTCAGTGTAGGATATATTTCCCAATCTTGGAATGATCTTATGGCTCTCCTCTGAACTCTTTCTATGGCATCTGAGTTGTACTTCAGGTTATTGCAGTAATTTGAACTGGTTTACCAACTCCAGTTCCTTATTTTCCATTATGTCAGATTTTTCATATTACTCTTATTAGTTCCATTATTTCTTTCTGACTATTGAGTATTAAGGTTTTGTTTATTCTCTATTTTGACTGTATACTTACCATATTTTAAATTCTTAATATTCCACATATCTCATTCTAAGATTATTCCAAAGTGACATTACTCTAGAATTATAGCATTACGCCAGTGTGTACAGTTCACATTGAAATATTACATGCTAATTCAAACAGCTTCATCTCAAAATCAATAAAGAATTATTAAATTTGTTTTTTTTTAAAGGCTCCATAAATGACAGAGGTAAATAACCTGGTGGTAAACTCAATTCAACAGCAAACATCTGTTCTGTAGCCTTATACAATCATGGAAAATATCTGACATCTGCAGTAGAATGATGTTGATCAAGCTCATCTCACAGACCATTGCTAATGAATTTGAGTTTCTCTGAGTGCCTCACTCTTGTAAGCCTTATGCCAGACTAAGCTAAAATTAGTAACTATTTATAACCATGGAAACTACATCTAGTTATCTAATAGTGACTTTACATAAACATTTACTATTTGACATCTGGTATACATCTATTTTTATGCTTGGATCTAGTGATAATGTAGATTTGCTGTCGATATTACTTTCATTTGATGTCAATTTTATGCATTTAAAAATAAACTCAAGTTGACTGTCTTATTGATCTTTATTTTGCATTGGTACACATGCACTGTGTCACATACACACAATCTTACCTCATCCTTTGATAGTTGTATGTGTTATTTGGCTTAGGTTGAGTTTAATATCCTAAACACAATGATACACCAAATGTTATCCATTTCACATTATGGAAGCACATACAGGATATTTACAGGATAAGCCTTTTTAATAGATAAATAAATGATTGAAAAATTGATTTTAAATCGGAATCTTTCCGGTTCGATACCAGAAAAAATATCTGACAGAACTTACAAAATATTTTTTAAAGCAATAAATAAGGTGAACTGATTTCATGCTGCGTGATTCAAAACAAGATCGATATATATATATTTAAAAAATCTTTTTTATCGATGTTCACATTTGAATACACATACATAGTTTCTTTGAAATTATCAAGTTTAATAAAGGTGTTCTTAAATTTTCAAAAATGATTTATAGGAGTAGAGTTGTGACTTATATTAAATTATGGAATTTTTTCTGTATTTTCCATTTTATGAAAATTCGTCTGTATGAACTTCTGATATTTGCTTTCTAAAGCCAAAGGGCTTTTAAACTGACAAATGCCTTGAAGGCACAATAACAGTTCCTTTTAAATTTATGTACTCTGTACACTCAAAGTGTGCTTCCATAAAAATAACTTGTATTTTTCAACTCCCCTATAGGTTCCTAACATAGGGACCAAGATTTAACTAAAAATCATTACGAATTATATACACTGAAAATAAATATCCTGTTTGTGCATCCATTATGTGAAGTAGACAACATTTGGGTTATTGTTGTGTTTAGGATACTAAACTCAACCTAAGCCTGTTATATTACTATCTTAATGCATATGTAATTAACAATTATATCTAAACTATATTTGTTTTGGCGATACATCTCTGCATTTAAATTTACAAACCATAAATTATTGGCATTTGCAAGTATTTTCAATTTAATTAATGCTATTGATACTTTCACAAGAGCAAAAGCAACACAATTTTTGATTATTTTTCTGATTAAGTCAAAATTCAGGATAATCTATATTATTTATGTAATCTTCTGCTTTTCTCTCTTGTACACTGATCTAACTCAGTTGAACTATTTAAAATAAACACTTTATACTTTTCGCTAAAGGGCTTGAAATGGTGGCCGAATGTTGCAGATTGCTCTGGAAACTTGGACATTTAACAAAATATACAGATTTAAATCCGTCTAATTCTGAAATAATCTACAGAAAATTACAATAAGCCATTATGTAGGAGACAAGCAAAGATTTGTTGATTTTAAATAAACAGCAACAGGTCTGGTTAGTCACTCAATAGAAACCGTCACGTGACAAACGTATGCCCTGTTGGGGGTGATCAATTAGAATATTGGAAAAAGGGGTAATCAATGAAAAAGTTACTTCTCTCACCTTTTGTTGGTCAGTAATCACTAAAAAGTCTGAATTTTCAAAAACAAGCTTGAACGCTGCCAGACACAAACTAAGGGAACAATTTAGCATAAACTTACATTGCAAATTGAACCTCTACTAAAATCTTATTTTTAGAGGGGAATTTAAAAAAAAACAAAAAACAAACTTTCTTCTAGACATAATAAGGAGTAAATGTTGAAATTTTCTGCCCTATAGCCCATTGGTGTGGCCTATATATACATAGAATATAGATAGATAGCCAGTCAGGTAGAGTCACTTAAAAACTGAATAAACCTATGTTGACTACATTGACAGTTTCTAATTAATCTAAAATCAAAAGACCTGCTGGATGTCTCTGTTTATTCTTGATAAAATTGTTAAACCAGCTATATACTACTTGAACTGGCGATTTGAAGTGCTGTGTAAATATTAAATGAACAATGTAGCCATCTCTTTTTACTTTGGATCTTTAGTTGAAATAATTTTTCAAAACCAAAAATTTAAATGATATAAATCAAATGCTCTGAATTATTCATTCTATCATAAAAGTTGAACAAATTGAGGTGTTTTATTGATTATTGCATTTGCGTTGTTCCATAGAAATACTCCATCCTGCTTCACCTGCAGGCTGGTTGGCTTTTCAGTGTACTTTAATCTTGAGTGTGTTGAGTGCAAGCGAGATTTTGCAAAATATCAGTTACGTCCCTTTAGTCAGTGTAGACTTGATTTTCCTCCTCTTCACTCTCCCTGCAGCATTAAAACTAAATGTTATTTACTTATTTCTAATTTCATTTCACTTGAGCGTTATGCTTCAATTTGTCAACGTTAACACTTTCATTGATTATGTCCTTAAACAATTATTTATTTAAATATATTGGGAATTCTGTGCATTCAAATAACTATAAAATCATTATTTATAATTTAAAGTCAGACGTAAGGAAATATTTTCTATTGTATATTAAATCTACAAATATTAATTATTTATTTATATTCTTCTTAAAGTTATAAATGTTATAATTCTTTTCCTTGTTCATTTATGCCATATTTGTCCCTTACTTTTTAGGTTTTCAAGGAAAAAAGTAACATTTACTTTTCAGAAATGAACTTTGTATAATATTCAATGATTTTAAGTTTTGCATCATTTTGGAAGTATTTCTAAAACTTGATTCAGTTTATCATGGACAGATATTAAATGCTTGATATAATTATAAGTAGTTAGATATATTTTTCTCATAGATTTGAATAAAAGATACCATGAGTAAAAAAAATATGAACATCTGAAAATGTATTATTTAGTATTCAATTTTCCATGGATCAGCATTTTATTAATATCAAAGAAATAGTAATTTTAAAGATTTATTCCCTATTGAAATTGATATGAGTCAGTTTAAAGCCCAAATTTGTGATTTTGAATGCTATGAATTATAATTAGAAACCAAAATGTGATTGCAATTCTTTTTGTATTTCTTTAAAAATCTCATACTGAATAAAAATTGCCAACCTAGGGCTATTTTTATGTTTCTTTTACCTGATTTCAACTTTCTTAATATATTTACAAGGTGTGGTTATTAAATAATGAGACTGAGATTATATGTAAGTTGAACCACAGTATGCATGCATGAACCATGTGGTATACAGGGTGTCCCATAATTATCTCCTTTCTGTACACATTGTAAGGAGAGTTACTTTGTATTGACTAGGCTCGATCATGAAGAATTGAACGTTCCTTTTACTCTTAGATGCCTAGTCAATACAAAGTTACACCCCTTACAATGTGTATCATGGGACACCCTGTATATTGACTAGTGGAGAAGCATAGACAACCCCTTAAAGTTTCAATCCGCTGTTACACATCACTTGAAGTAGACATGTTGTAAAAATGGCCAGTTCAAAAAATTGAGCAAGGATCAATTTGAAATGGCTACTGAATCTTTTTGTATACTAACTGAAGTTTATGGTAAGGAATGTATGTCGCGTGCACTTGTGTTTGTGTTTGGCACAAGAGATTTTGTAAAGCTTGAGAAGACGTCGAAGATGATGAATGTTGTGGATGGCCATGCACATCAAAAACTGGCTTGAATGTTAAAAAAATTGACGACTCAGGATCAGAATTATTGCAGAAATGGTCTCCATCCATGTATATCATATGGTCTGCACATGCGTGCTGTGGTTCGATTTACATAAGCCCAGTCTCGTTATTTAATTGCCAAACCTTGTATGTACTTGATGTAATTATATTTTAACATTGCTCTACATGGGTTTGAACTTTCTGGTTAATTTGATAAATCATAACAATTATATATGATAGAATTAATTATATTTACGGATTTCCAAAGCATTCAGCTACACTTCAACTGAAGACATTTTGAATTTAAAAATCTCCCTATATATTTTCTCCTCAGATATAAAAAAAGGCGCACATAAGTAATTTTAAAGTCGTGGCTATGGAAAATCAAATATAAACCTGTGGATTAGCTCTTTTACTGTTAATATACTGATCGCTCTTAATTTCTTTTATAACTTTTTTGATTTTAGATTATATTTTCTTTCTCTAAACCCATATCTAAATTGTTAGTCTTCTCTCTTGTATCTCTATTGGCATTGAATATAAAAGCTATTATTATTTATATTGGGTACTTCATCTTTTTTACTATTGAATATTCTTTTGATTTAATTTTGTTGTATTTAATAATTGTTTAATGCTATAAAAACCTTACACAGTGCAGTTTCTAATTTACCTCTGCCAACAAATTCAGAAGAGGTATATGTATTCTCTCATATCTGTCTGTCTGTACGCCTGTTTGTCTACGCAATATCTCCAAAAGTTCTCAATTACATTTTGTGGAAGTGTGGGAAATAGGCTATGGAAGAATTGATTTAATTATGTGCCTGGTAACAATATATCCACACCACACAATATCTCCAAAAGTTCTCAAAAATTTCAAATCTGTTGATCTTTAAAAAGGAAATAAATCAAACAAAATTCTGCAGTGACTGTTAGCTGTGATCATCTAGTGGTCAGAATCCCATGCAGTGGCCATGATAAACTTGATATGAATCCTGATCATGACAAGTCGCTGTTTATTACTTTTCTTTCTTTTTTCTATTGTTTATTTACCACTGCCAATGAAGTTGGAAGAGATGTATATTCACTTGTATCTGTCCGTCTGTCTGTTTGTCCACACAATATCTCCAAAAGTACTCAATGAGTTTCAATGACATTTTGTCGAAGGGTAGGCTATAGGCTAGGAAATAATTGATTGAATTTTGGGGTGGATCCAGGAATTATTCACATTTACCTCCCCTACATTGTAACTATTTGTGAACTGATTTTCATTCAGTTTTAGTGACAATGGGGTTGGCAGAGGTATGCGCTCTCTGAGTACTTTCTAGTTACTTATTTGAATCAATTATCACTGAATTCTATCCATTAAAATCTAAGTTAAATTTTTCATTTGTTTCTCTCTTCTGTATTGAATTTAATTCTGTTTGAATTTAAAGGAAATCCTTTCAGCCAATAGATCAGTAGATATGTTGTGGATTGTCATGGCAATTAATTGATCCCAAAAGCTATGTTTATTAATATTTCTATCCCTATCTTTTAGAAACTTATGTATTTATTGTACTATTTGATTATTATGAATTTAATTTGATGTATGAAAGTATATTTTATTGAATAATAAAATATATTTTATTTTATTAAATCTTTTAAATTTATACTAGTTGACATATTGTCTCCTTTTGATTGTATTCCATGGTGGCAGGTTGGTCAGAGCATTCACATTATTGAGAACTCCTCTGCATCTTCAGCAGGTATCTCAAGGTCACTCTCAAGAAGCGTTTTGCTCCTTAACGTGTAGGCCTCACCTGAGTGGGAAAGCAAAGACTAAATTAGTCCTCACCTTCATAAGGATTCCAACAATGGGTTCTCATCAACCACAACCATCTTGAGCTGGTCTCAGCTGCCATGGCTATCTCCCCAATGGCTTTCTTCAATTGTTTGGGTTACAACCCAATCTGTAAGATTAAGAAATGCTGCACTGAGGTTGCAGGGAAGCGACGACAGCTGACTTCAATGGAGAATAAGACTGTGTGCAACCCTTTGACAAGAGCTTCCTCAATCAAATGCTTTGTGATATCCAATCAAGATGTGATTCAAGGTGCAAAGGATCGCTCTACACAGCTTGCAGGATGGATCTTCTTCTTTACCCCAGATCTTTAGGTTGTTTGTAGTTGGCAAGAGGTCAGCAACAGCACACAGGAGGATGGTCCTCTTCCTTTGGTCGGTATCCCAGATTTCCTTCCAGGACAGTGATCACCTGAGTACCTGGTCCTACTGCATTTACTGCTCCTGGCTGGCGATCCCTACCACTTTTCTGCGATGGTCTTTTCCTACTGTCTTTCAGGCACTCTGCCTTTGGCGCTGGCCTTGTTCCACCTCTTGGCATTGTAGTTTCCAGTTTGACAGACCACCCCAACGATCTCCTGTGTTTCTGATAGGATTCTGCTTCCTTCACTGCTCCCTGAAGATTCCACTTCCTGCCACTTCCGAAGCTTGGAGGTTTTGCTCTACAGCTGAAAGTTGGAGAAACACCCAGCCATCTTCATACAAATTTGCTGCACAGTCTCCCCATTGCTTCCATGAGTAATATAGCAGAAATGGCTATTGGAGTCTTGGTATGAGGCATAAACCTTTCAAGCAGCTGGTTGTTGTCAGTTGCCTTCAGCCAGTTGAATCATGGTGTTTTTGAGGTTGCCACTGTCCATCAAGTGCTGTCATAATTCTTTCCAAGACATCAGATTCCTTGTTCTTGAATCATTGGAATCTCATACCCTTGGATATTGAAGATGTTTTTCATCAGCTTTCCTTTCAGGTTACTTAGGCTCCTAGATTTTCCTGGGTTGAATTGAATCCATGACTATATAGCCATCTTCTTCAGTGAGTTTAGGCTCCATCGTGTTCCTTGGATTGATGGAGTCATATCATCCATGAAGTCTCTGCAGGCCCAATGTCTTGTTTCATCGTCCACTCTTGTCCCTCTACATTGCATTCCTCCAGCCTTTAGTAGGAGGTTCATGGAAGCCACAAACAGGACTACGGATATTGTGCATCCTACCATGATGTCCTTCTCCAACCTCTGCCATTTGGTGAGGTTTCCCATAGTGAACCTCATTTTCAGCAAATCCATGTGACATCACAAGCTTGACTAATCATGATTATACTTGGTAGTGCTCCAATGCATTTTGGATCAGCTGATGGGGTACATTTGGGAAGGCTTTGGTGAGATCGAACCATACAACTGAGTGTTATTGTTGCTCTTTGCTTCCTTGATGACCTGGCCGATTACTGATGTATGCTCCAGACATCCAGAGTAACCCGAGACTCCTTTTTGTCAGCGTATTCATTGGCAAGTAGATTAGATATTAGTCTTTTAGCAATGATGGACCAGAATATTTTCATTCAATGTCTAGCCGGGAGATATCTTGAAACTGGTCATGTCCTGATGAGTTCAGTTCTTTAGGGACAAAGTGAGTGTCCAGAGCCAGGGTTCCTGCTCCTTCTTCCAGTGTCCATAAAAGCTTTGAAGATCTTGTAAGTGGTTCCAGAGCAGATCCTGCTTAAGTGCTGCTTAAATGTTGCTTGTGTGGGAAGCTTGAAAGGGCAGTCCCCTGGTGAAATGTCTCCATGTGCTGCTGCTACACTATCCGCCAGAAAATATCAGTCTCCCACTTTTAGGCTTTCTGAGGAGGTCAGCTGTCAACCAGAAGTGGGTGCTAAAAAAAGCTTTTCTCTGTCGATGCTTCCCTCTCTGATTTTTCCAGATTTTCTGTAGCTCAGGGCTGCTTTTCCCCTTCACCTTTTCTTGAGCATCCTTAATTCTTTCTGCAGTTCAGTGATCTGGCACTGCCTCTTACAGGGACAGTTTTGCTTTCCTTCACACCAAATGCATCCTTGCATGCCTGATACACAATTTTCAACATGATCTTTGTCTTCTTGGATGCATCTCCTTTCAGGATATTGTCCAGGATAATACCCAGATCTTCATCAAATTGGGCCCATCTGTGATCTGCTGGTGGTGGTAAATTCACCTATGGTTTCCTCCTGAAGCCTTATAGACTTTCGGATTCACCCCCTCTTCTTGTGCTCTGAGCAGGTTGAGCAGAGAGGTATGGGAACCATGGTTTGCCTCCTGACCATGGCCCTCCACTGACTGACAAGCAGTGCTAATAAACTCAGAGATAGTTCTCTGGGTAGTATCAGATGTTTTGTGTTGCCGTAGGTGCTCTTTGCACTTGGACTTGCCTTGGTGAATTTTCACGCCATGATCATTCTTGAATATTCCACCACAGATGTTGCATCTTTTGTTTTCACCCTCCTGTCTTACCGTATCCAATCTCATAGTCCTTATACCATTGTCCGGGCCTTTACTTGTGTGATCCATCCTTAATGGCATATTATCCTCCCCCTCCTCGGTCTGCCTAGGGGTATTCTCTGTCTTTGGTACTTGTAGCTTGTTTATTGCATGCCGTCTTACTGAGCTGTCATCCATTATTTCATGAATGTCCGTGGGTCTTCCCCCACTGCCAATTGGCCTTTCCCCATGGATGTACAGCTGAAATAAACATCAGAGATTCTCTGCTGCAAGCAGAAACTGTAGGAGCGATATGGTGCTGCAGGTTACTTCTCTTGATGATCTCCCTTGGTGGCAGGGTTATCAGAGCATTTGCATTGTTGGGGATCTATTCAAAATATTTACTTGTAGATAATACATAAAAATTTTAATCTTTTATAGGAATTATTTTTTGTAATAGTTTTCTGTTAAATGTTAACATTATAAATTATGAATGATATTCAATCAATCTAAATAAAGATGATGTTGAAAGTATTATTAAGAACACACTTGATACATCTTTATATTTTTAAATGTTCTTTGAACTGTTATATTTTCACCGTTAAAAAAAAGAATATAAAAAATAAAAGTGGTAAATTTAGGAACATATATATTTGGTTTAGTACAAAATATAAGGTGGTCATAAAGTCTAGCACCAATATTACATTTTAATAACCAAAAATACAAAAATAATTGAACTATTTGTTTATGATTATATAAAAGTTTATGTCTTAAAGTTTTATATGGCTACTAACATTATTGATACATCTTTCAAGCTGACTCTTGATTTCTGTGACTACTTTACATAATTGATGTAATGATATTGCTTGAATTGCATTTATTACTTTGACCTTGAGTTCAGCCAAAGAATGAGAGTTTGATGAATAGACACGTTTTGACATGCCTCTACTCCAACCTAATGGAATTAGAGCTGGAGAACATGGTGGCCAAGCAATTTAGCTGCATTTACTAATCTGTTTGTTTGAGAAGACATTTAAAACTAGTATTCCAAGGGAAATTATGAATCACGCCATGCATTTCATGCTTCTTTTTACCTCGTAAATTAAGCAGTGGTGGTGGTAAAATGAAAATGCTACCAGTATGGTTTGAACCATAAATTCATGATTTAAAAAAAAAGGGGGCCTGGTTAGTCTCTTATAAAGCTTAATGTGGTATGATTTCTTTTTTTTTTCTTTCTTGGGACATTTAAAGGATACTCCTTGAAGATTTTCAAGTATAAATAGAAACTGAATGTCACAAAATATAAAATCATCATTTTCTCTGCTCATGATTATATATGTCTATATATGTTTGTATATACACAACACCCACACCGAGAAAAAAAAGCATCATTTATTACCAAATTGCCTTTTTAATTTATTGTAAAAACTTTCTAAGACAATACCTGCTGTTTAACTCAAATCAGGTTCCATTGTCAAGTTAACTGCCACAAAGCAGTGTATCAGGGTCAGATAATATTCATCTGTTCATTAGAAACACTTTCTTTTTTTTAGATGCAAGATATCTTATTTAAGCATCATTTCTGTATCAGGCATTGAATAAATGATAATGCAAAATGCATTTACTTATATATATATTTATATATATGCATATGTGTACAGGGTGTCCAAAAAGTAGCGCCCGATTTGAAGCTGATCTATATATATCTTGGCAATCTATTTAAACATTACATCATACAATGCTATTTTTAGTAACTTATTGCATCGGTCTGTGAAATAATAGGGTATTTAACTAATGAAACATTTATTCCATTTTAGATCATGGCTACTGATCAGTGGATAACTGCAAATCGGGCATTACTTTTGGGACACCCAGTATATATAATTATTGAAATATGTAAAATATTCATCTTTTTTTGAGGAACATAGTTTTCTTTTTATATAATTGTATATACAAATGTTTTGTCCTAATAAAAAATCATTTGTCAGTTGTTTTGTTTGTTTGTTTGTTTTTTGCTTGTTTGTCTATGTGTTTTC
Source organism: Architeuthis dux (assembly GCA_006491835.1). Lineage (NCBI taxonomy): Eukaryota > Metazoa > Mollusca > Cephalopoda > Oegopsida > Architeuthidae > Architeuthis > Architeuthis dux. The sequence goes on along the minus strand of VCCN01004113.1, from coordinate 4,274,679 downwards.
ATTATTATTCCCAATATAACTAGACAGTGGAAATCTAGTGCCATAGTTTCAGTCAAAACTTTGTACAAATTTATTTTCAAGCTATTGAGAGGATGCCTAGAAGGAACATAGATTGGTTTAAAGAAAGCAACAAATTCATCACAAACTAGGATTTGAAAGAAGTATCCACAATTATACAGGGAACTCCCAGCTGAACAGAATTCACCACAAAGAATATTTGAGTTAAATAAGTTATGTGTAACATATGAGTTTCACTCATATATAGAATTCTTATCTTATACCTTCATCATCATCATTATCATCATCTTCATCAGCTTTTTAATGTCTGTTATTGGACATAGACTTACCCAAGATTCACCAGACCTCTCGATTGTGGGCATTGCAGTGCCAATATCTTCTGAACTTGTCTAAATCATCATGCCATCATATTTTTTGCTGGCAACAGTTTCACATATGATATCTGTGGATCCACATTGTGAGTCGTAATGTCCAGCGGTTGTCTGACATTTTTGCAGCATGGCCTGCCCATTGCCATTTGGGTTTTCTAATGTTTTTTATGTTATCTTTTACCCCTGTTTATTCTGTAATATAATGTGCTGTCTTTTGGTCTCTCCATGTGATGTTAAGCATGATCCTCTCCGGTGCACATTGCTTGGTTCTTAGTTTGAGAGCCAGTCTTTTAGTTAGTCACCTAATGATCATGGAACCTATCAGGAGAATGCATTGGTTGTTGACCCTTATACCTTAATATAATCAAAATCATTACTAAGCTTAACTTAGTCTTGCTCAAGGCCAAATGAGGGGAAATGAGGATTAGGAAGATTATGTGCCAATCTTTCAACTGAGGAAACCATTCTTGCCTTGAAAAATCAGCATTTAATACCTTAGCTTTTTACCAGGGCTTTTTACATTGACCACTGGCGAAAGTTGGAAATACACAACTATCTCAGCCATTTTTGTTAATCATATCTATTTGTGCTTGTCTATTTATGTGCTTATATGCATACATGTATATGTGTTTGAGTGTGTATACAGGGTGTCTCAAAAGTCACTACTATACCTTTTATTATACACTATTTTTAAAATGTTTTTTTCAAAACAAACTGCCAAAACTTTTGAAATTTGGTACACAAATTAGAATGTTTGAAAATTTTGTTATTCAAATTTTGCCAAGTTCAAATTTCTACATGTAAGCCAACTTCTTCATAGCACTTCAGCTGAACCAGCTATTGACACTGACATTCATGACATCAAGCATTTTGAGTGTGATGTTTGCATAACAATCTCTGATTCTTGCCTTGGGTTCATAAAGGTCTCTTGATCTTGTTGCATAAACTTTGCTTGTGATGTCACCCCACAAAAAGAAATCGCTAACCTTAACCCCTTGCCAGGCTGCAATTTTGCACCTCAGTTATAACGCTAGTGTAATTGCCATAATCGGGATAGATGTAGATCTTAAGTGTCAAGAGATTTCTCAGATATTAAGCTATCGATTGATATCAATTTCACTGAGATTGGAAAGAAATCTGAAAATAAAAATGAAAAAGAATATGTATAGTCACTTTTGAGACACCCTGTATATTTTTATATATCAAGAGGCTCGAAGATCGGGCAGAGGCTACATCTGCATGGATCTGTGACGAAGAACCAACAAATCCTGGTGGTATTGTGAAGTACTGCTGGGGCGCCTTGGGTTAGTGATAATGATACTTCAGCCCGAAACCATGACTGACCCCAAGGTAATCATCCAATGAAAGCTTCGTTGGAGGCTCTGCTGCTGTTTTCACAGCAGTAGTTGTATAAATTTATTTATGTATACATACACACAGGCTGACACGCGTA
>VCCN01004113.1:4252495-4272648 GCA_006491835.1 Architeuthis dux | reverse complement strand
TAAAATATATGTACACTTTTACATTAATGTACAGATACATGTATATGTGTCTATGTGGATGGGTAGGTGTGCATACATAAATTCAAAGACAATATCTTAAAAAAGGATGGGATTTTTATGTGATGTTAGCATTCAAATGATGGGCATCGGGTACTTTATTGATAGAAAAGTTAGATATGGCACCCACAACAAGCCAGTATCAGAATTAATTCATTATCAGCTACCATCAGTGTGTTATAGCTGACTACATTTCCAGAGGCATAGAATGCTTTAAATGAGTTCAAAATAGATGATTATCTAATAACTATATTGTGATCATAAAAAATATGTTTAAGAAAAATCCAAGATGAAAAAAAAAAGGATACAGGAAGTTTATGATGAAGAGTGAAGATTGTGAAGCTGCTGAAAGCATGATTTATGCTCTTCACAATAAAAGGCTTCATGAGGTTAATAGCATGAAAAGTTATGTTTGATAATAACAATATTTAAAGATGATAATACTTTAGAGATAATATTAGGTGTGTGCAAAAGTGTCCTGTGAAAAAACAGTTTTCAGTTGTGTAGTCTCTAGTTTTCAAAAAAGAGCAAAAAAAATACTTTTTAGGAAATATAAGATGTTTTCAGGAAATATAAAATGTTTACTGTTGAGACAGGTGTGCTATGTATGGTTCATCCCTATTTCTATGTTCTATATAGACTTGTGCTAGATTAATACTAACATAATTTATTCTTTCATAAGATGATTTAGATTTCAGATAACCAGTTTATATTATATTTTTTATCATCTTAATAGGAAAGTATATCTTTTGAGCTGTTTTTCCATTCATTTATGCCTCAGTTTTATACATGACTAGAAGTACATAATTATTTTATTAAGAAAAGTATTAGATAATTTGTTTAGCATAAAATTAACTCTATGTTATTGGCTTTGTGTTCTCACTGTCATTTCATTTACAGCAAGGAAATATTAACCTTACAAAAGCATAGCTGAAAATTAAATAGCCAACTTTTTTCAGATAATTCATTTAATAATGTTGTAAACTATTTGCATTGATTACCATCTTATTTGACTATGGAAATTCATAAAAAAATCTGTTATAATAAAATATTAAGATTGAGATGTTTCTAGTGCACATGTACTATATTCTTTCGAACAAATGTTTGCATGTTACTATGTTTCAGGCTACTTTCATTACATGGGCTGTTGACGTGTTTTGTATTTTAATTAAAATAAAGCAAACTTGTACAAATGAATTGTACAAGTTAATAATATATTTTATTGAATTATCAATAACTAATAAGATATATATTTATACATTTATTTCAAGTATTTTCTGTGGAAATTTGAAGAAATGAATTTAAATTTTAGACATTGAAATTTAATGTAAAATATCTACCTACTAATGCTAGATCTTTCCAATCTTTGAATCTTTATGACAATTACATCAAATATTTTTTTACTGAAATGACATGCAATATAAATTTATCAACTAAATCACAAATATAATGGTTAAAAATTCACAGAGATTCTGTCCGTGGTATCTCATCTGAATCTGACTGGATGATCTGGATGCTTAATCTTATTAGACTTTAAACTGCTAGTTCAAATTATGAGCAATATTATGATCTTTAGAAAGATTACATGACAGTTAATGTTTGCAAAGTCAAGTTGAACTGCTAAACTATGTATACCTGGCAAGTGCCATGCAATATAGATTACATCTGATAAACATATTGGAAGGATCTTTGAACAGAAACTGATTCTAGTCAATTAGCTTTAATTGACTGTCTATTGTAAGTCAATAGTCACTTACAGCAGCCCATCGATATATGAAATGTACACAGAATGCAATGAAGACCTCTTTACATTTTCTAATGAGCCATGATAACAGCAGTAGACAACTTCTAAACTATTCACTACTTACTGTCTTTGATGCAGATAACTTTCCCCTTTCTCTTTCCTTTACAGTTGATTGTTCCAATGCAACCTCCTAGAAAGGAGGTGGCTGTCGAGAGGTATTCAATTGCTCTTTACAGCCAAAGAGATGATTTGGAAAGCTTCTCCAATTTGACTGGACTGAGTTATTGTGAAATTTATAAGTGGACATTTTACATGAGAATTTCAATGCTAAATTCTCAAACTGCTTGTTTGACATCAGCAAATTTACGTGGTTAGATTTGTATAGTTTACATTTTTGTCAAACTCCAGGACAAAGTCAGGAGTTGACTTTGTTTTCATACTGTAACAAAAACAACCCTCACCAAAATTAGGGGTGTAAACCGATATTTAAAATTCCTGTTCCCCTACCATGATTTGAACTCACAACCAAGTGATTGGTAGCTGTCTGTCTTACTGACTGAGCTAAATTGACAAGTCTTAGATATTAACGAAAATTTATCATACATATCTGCTTATTTCATTCTAATAAATAAATATAGAAAAGAAAATATATTTTTATAATTTTTTATTTATTATATATACAATACAAAAATTGCAGTAATCATCTTCAGTCAAAATAGAAGTTGGAGTGGAGTTTGACCCTGCAGCAGCCAGTTTTGTTATATATAGTGCTTGTAGAATTGGGCTAAATTCCTGTTCTTTTAATATAGTTTCAGTATACATTTACTTAATAGCATTTGATACAAATTATGCCATGAAAAAAAAGAAAGAAAAGTTCAAATCATTTGTTAATGTTTATTCATAGATAAGTTTATAATTTTGAATTTTGTTGCGTCTATGATCTGTTGAAGTCTTTGTTTCTATAAAATTTCTTACTATCTGATGACTCAGCTATAATTAAGATGATAGTTTTTATGAAATTTCATTATCATACACTAGTCACATCCTCAACATATAACCAATTCATTTTGCTATTTAACATTGATATTTCGATTATACTGGGTTTATTCTGCATTGTGTCTATTTTTATTTCACTTAGTATTTTATTATTTTTACCTAAAAGACAGATATGTCAAACTTTTGTATTGTTTATCTATCTGTCCTTTATTTAACCTTGAAATGTTATTTCTATTTTACTGCAATATCTTCACTAAGGATGGTACAATAATCAAGCTTTATATGTGGATTATTTATTTAATTTGCAAAATATATCTGAAAGTTATGTAGAGATTTAAAATAACCATATATTAAATAATTTCCTTTAATTGATTTTACTTTCTCATTTAAAAACAATCTTCTAACTTGATGAAGATATCATAACTTATATTTCATAATTTATATCTTATTTATTTTAGAAAATATCCTTATGTACTTTTGCATCTGTACTTATTTTCACCCATTGATTGGATTTTATTTGTATATGATCATTTTTGTTAGCATGTTCTTTTAGCAACCACAGAACTAAGTGTTTACTTTGATGAAGATTCTTTAGTGAGCAATGTTGTATGGTCCAAAGAGAATAAGAGGAATAATTAAAAAATAGTAAAGAAGGTAAATATAGCTATAATCATGAAACTATTTGAACTTCAGTCTTTCAACACTTTCTAAAGAGCGCTGCTTTAGTATGACTAATACAATTCTTCACCTACAGATAACTTTTAGATTTATTGTCATTAAAATGTCAAAATTTAAAAACTATATTGAAATGGTTCTTCGGACGATTGAACTCCTCCTTGTTATTTGTGTTGTAAACACGACGTTTCGGCCAATCCATTCTTCGGCCTTCTTCAGGTGTAAAATCTGAGTGTGATGGGTTAAACAGAAATTATGTTTAAAGTGGGATAGCCCTTATAGCGCATGGCACAGGTGTTTCTGTGTCTTTGTCCTGTCGGGTTTAGATTTGTTGAGAAGTGGAAGCCACATCGGGTTGAAATCTGCACTTGTCTGGCTAATGCATTTAGTCGACATTTTGATGTGAGCTGCCTCTTTGATTTTTCTCTGTTTCCAACAACGTTCTCTGTCGATAATCTGGACTTCCTCCCAAAGAGGAAGATGCTCGCCGTTCTCGCTCCAGATGTAGTCGGCCATAGCACAAATAACAAGAAGGAGTTCAATCGTCCGAAGAACCATTTCAATATTAATAACCCTTCTCAAAACTATAGAAAATATCCTTAAAAACTATAGTTGTCATCATTCAAAATATGGTACTAATAAATTTCCACGTACGTAACAAAAATAGTATTGTAATTTCTTAAATATTATATTTGTTGTGGAATCTATCAAGTATCTCTTTTTAAAATTATTGAATAAGTATTTCCTAATTGTTTACATTCCCGAAAAAAGAGAATTTATTCACAAGAAGATAAATACTGAAAACAATTTAGCTTTCCTTTATAAAAATTTGTTAATTGAATAATCACTCCTTGAAAGAATAGAACAATGTTTTCAAGACACCCCAAGCATAAAATCTTGTGATTCAATCATTTTCTACATAGGACAATAGGAAAAAGGACTTTCACAATGATGTTTCATTTTCTTAAAATTATTCTTTATTGAATTATTTTGTTCACATTTTAAGTGTTGGCTATTAACTCTTGATATTTTCCCAATCATCTGATGCATTTATGAAATATTGACTCTAACCATTTCCTTGACAAAGACCTGTACATCGTCTTCTGCATCTGTTCCAGAGCTCATAATTTATTAATTGTTTTGAGCAGTGGACAGTGTCTCCTGTTAAAGTGGAACAATTCTAGTCTCTTCATTAATCTACAGACTAACAGTACTGTCTTTTTATAGTAATCCAATTATTTTCCACTAAATGGAATTCAAATTATAATTTGTCACTAGATCATTATAAGCTCTCTGATTTCTTAAACATAATATAGAGGAAGCAGTAATCAATTAATGTCTTAAACTTTTTTTGGCATTCTGTGAATATTGTTCTACTATGATTTTTCTTTCGACTAATGATTTTGATAATATTTAAATGGCTCTGACATTGAGAAAAGTCTTCATTTATAATATTCCAAATAATCTACTTTTGGTGAAGGAATAATTTATGCATATTGGCATGAGCTCAGAAAAAGAAAATATACATCTATTTGAGGCATTTTTCAAAGAAAATTACACTTTTGTAGCATTTCATCTCTAGAATTCTATAGTTGAACTCCACTTTATTTACATTGATTTTTCCAAATGTACTTGGTATTGTTTCCTTCTTTTTTCCACCCTTTATGCATTAGCAGCAGTACCTAATAGATAGTGGTGTTACTTTTAAAAGACCAATCTGCTGGAATCTTAATAAGTGATATCCACATACTGATACAATTGTATTAATCCTTCCATGCATTATGTATGAATGTTATTGTTATTGTATGTTTAATGACATCCAACTAGTATCTTTTTATCTATTGTCATAAAATATAAATAGCTTCACTATGAATAAATTATGATAAAAAAGAATAACAACAATTTAACAAAAGAACATGAACATGCTATTTCCCAAGAAGAAATCAGTACACCAAGTTCTGAAATCAAACATGAAATATATATACTACACTCAGGAACAAAAAACTTTTCATACATCTATTTTATTTTAGAGATTTTCTCTTTTCATTAAAAAATGAAGATCTAAAGAAATACATGAATCCTAATATAGATGAAACCTATCTATTTTATGCAATTGTTTAAAAATAATGTAATGACAAGAGGATCTTATCTGTATCGCATAGATAAAATTTCCACTATTTTATCCTTTTAGCAAACAAAAATCCTCAAAATTAATAATGTATTAGAAATCATCAACCAAAACTGTCATCATAGGTTTTTATATTGGTCTGGCTGGCTTGCTGGCTATGTATGTATCACAAGTACAGACCACACCAATGGAGCTAGAGGGCTGAAAATTTCAACATTTACTCCTTATTATGTCTAGAAGAAAACTAGGTTTTTAGTGGGCGATTCAATTTGCAATGTAAGTTTGAGCTAAATTGATCCCTTTGTGTGTGTCTGGCAGCATTCATGCTTGTATTTTGAAAATTCAGACATTTTTAGTGATCACTGCCCAACAAAATGTAACATGCTGCCAAAAGATTTTGGTCATGTGATGGTTTCTATTGAGTGACTAACCAGGCCTGTTTCTATTTCTTTCTGTTACAGTCTGGTTGTACTTACATACTTAAAACCTATAAATCCCAAATTCATAAATATAATTTGTTCTTTTCTAGTAATTCCCTTCGATCTATTAGAACAACTTATTTTGTTTTATTTGTTTATCAAATCTGTTTTAATCAAATAACGTATCATTATTCATAAAATAGGCAAATCAAACATTCATCTGTAGCTTAATTAGGTTAAATATTTTTTCTAGTTTTATGTTACCTGGATTTTTAAAATTAGAAAATCTTTTACATAAGTTAGCAAAAATACATTTGTTTTACTGTAAAATAAATGTGTAGGGTCACAATTTCAATATAAATTGTGTATCTGAGATTCAAAAACAGTTCTTATACAGATATTTAAAATTTTCAGATAAACACTTTACAACTTTTCTAATTCCATCAAACATATTTCTTTTTCTTATATGGTCTTTGTCAATAATCTGGAAGAAATTTCTCAATCACATATGATAGTCTCTAAATTGAAAGAACAAACATCACCATTCAGTCATTATTTCTATTTCTGATGGTTGTAGAGGTTAAGACAATGACATCAGTTTGTACATATTGTTTCACTTGTGAATAATAAATTTCTAAAGGCAATTGGAAGCAACTGAATTTCTTTACAATTTCAATAAACTGATTGTTCTGTAGGATTGTCTGCCCTGATAGTGTAATGGTTAGCACGTCTGCCTCTCACTTGCAGAAGGTACCAGGTTCGATTCCTGGTATGAGCAAAGAGTGTAGAAAACTTTTCATTAGGACAAATTTCCCTGTGCATTCAGCAGCTAATTGAGTATACTCTAAGCTGTGTGATTAGAGTGGAAGTATCCCTTCGGTGGACATACAAACTTCCAAGGGGATGGTCATAAAATCTTTTACGAATAAAGTCCTAGTCTCGACCAGACTTGAAACTTGCAAGGATCACTAAGCTGATGCATACAATGGAAACCGAGACTGTGTCATCAGTTGTAAATGTATGTATCTCAAGCCGGACACTATTAGGTTAGTAAAGTCAACCTATAGAGTCCCTTCATGGTTTTGAGTTTCTGTCCTGATTGCTTTTTGTTACAACTGTTGAGCTGTCTGCTATTATTTTGATATTATTTTTTAGCTCAAAAATCATATTCAAACATTTGATGTCTGAGATCTTTGATTTAAATGTTCATTTTTGGAGAAGAGACTGTGCCATCTGATAGTTTATTCCAGATAGGAGCAGATCTGTTTGAGAAGAGGTGTTTTCTGACCTGGTGGCCGTTTGAATCTGTAGCTTCTTGCTGTGACCTCTGGTTGCACTGCTTAGGGATGGCTGTAGCATGATTTTATCTGGACAGAAGCTGCACTAACAGTCTTGGTCAATGGCATGTAGACCTGATGTTATCCTGTATATTTCTAGTAGATCAGCATGGGTTCTTCTGTATGATAATCTCCAGATCAAGCTCTTTTAGCCTTTCTGGTGTTTGATTCTGGGGATCATCTTTGTGGCTCTTCTTTGTACTCTTTCTATAGCATGTGGCCTGGCGAGTGCTTTATACAGCATTTTGAATATTTCTGCAGCCAAGTTCTTGAAGGTGGAGACAACCAATGTTGATCCTCTTTTGGCAATGTGCTGTGAATTTCAAAGTTTTGTTAATATGTATACCAAGGTCTTTCTCTACACTTATATTTTCTAGAGTATGGTAAGCTCCATCTTCTGTTTTCATGGTGTATCCGTGCTTAAGGTTATTTTTGCCTAGATACATCATTTTGCATCTCAGACCACAAGATATCTTCAGCTAATTGTAATGCTGCTTCTTCTGTCGGTACCGGTAGATATAGCTTGGTATTGTTGGCGAATAAACTTATCATTGATTTTACTTCTGTAGGTAATTCTTCACAAACAAGAAGAGTATTGGACCCAGGATAGAGCCCTGCGACACTCCAGAGAGAACGCTAGACCAATGAGAGTTGTCTCTTAAAGACAGATACTTTACTGTAGGATTCTCCTTCATTATTTTTACCCTTCAAACAAATATCAAACTCCAACATAAATGTAAAAATCACAAAAGCCAAAGGCAATAGCCTGAATGTAGTATATAAAACTTTTTTTGTAGATGATAAACCTACTTCATTATTGATTTGATATTTTACTAATATTTCTTTCATCTTGTACTTTTGCTTTGTATTGCAATTCTTAGGCCATTTGGCCTAATTGGTAAAGCACTGTCACAGTAAGACAGGCACCAAGGATAAGAGATGTAGGTTCAAATCTCACTGGAAGCTTATTTTTCATTTCTAATCCATGCCTCTTATTTAATGGTCATGGAATAAATGTAAAAATAATCTTAGAGTTTCAATAAAAAGCAACAGGATAAGATGAAAGAAATACTAGTTTAAAATTAATAATGATGACAATGCTTCATCTGAGAAATTTAGACAACTTAAGACTAATACATCTAGTACTAATAGTGTAGACAAAACAATATGACATGGTAGTAGATAAGAGAAGAACAGAATATAGTTATATGGCTAATTTGAACAGTGCCCACTGGTTGAGATCTTGAAAAAGTGCTGTCATGATAAGACAGGCTCAAAGGATAAAGGATGCAAGTTCAATCTCAACGGAGACTTATTCTTTATTTCTGAACCATGCTGCTTACTTAACAGTTGTAGAATAATTAGAGAGTTACAATAAAAAGCAACAGAACAAGATGAAAGAAATACTAATTAAAAATTCATAATGATGACAATGTTTCATCTGAGAAATTTAAACAACTTAATAATACTACTACATTACACTTGATGATAATTCTGACAAAATCAACTTACATGTAACCATTTTTCACTATGTTGAATGTTAGCAACTTTTTCACATGCACACAGCTATAAATGCATTCCATGTAGGATTCCATACAATTAGCATTTACATTCAACAATTGAAAAGCCATTATCACCCCTCCAAACATTATTGCAGGCACAAAATTAGTTGCTTGGCCACCCTATTGTATTGCATAACATTCAAATGAATTTTCAGATGCTATGATATGGAACATAACTAGCTACTACTTAGCCACATGATAGGTCTTCAATAGCAATTAATATATATTGACTGGTGGTAGCCTCTAAGCAATGTCAAACAATGTTCTTACTTTGTTACTATGTGTGGAAGGTAGACCAAGAACCCAACATATTGTGAGGTTTCATAAACTTGTAACAACTTCCACTTGAGAAAATGTATAACTATATCATAAAGTGATCAAGTATAGAAGAAAAACCAAAAGAAAAGTTCATTAGAAAATAGAAAATGGATGAAAGACTATAAATTATTAGCAATTATTTGGAATAGAAATTTAAATAGAAGTATATAAATAAGATTATAGGTCATGGAAAATTGCATTTTTACCTAAAGATAAATTAGGACCAAACTGGTTGATGTAAAGAATGCTTTATAAAATGAGAGAATATGGTTGTGTTAAACTTGCATCATTTTCTTTTGTCTTTTAGGCAAGTAGTAATTATGTACAGTGGACTGATATGGTGTATACATGTTGATAGAGGAGACAAAAAGTGCTTAGTTATATTTTGGGGAATGTTATATTTGAAAATTTTTAAATTAATTATATATTAAGGCCAAAGGAAACTGATGAAACTGGAAATAATCTTGATACAGAAGTGAAATGTTTCAGATGCATTTTGTTGTAAGTTAAGAAGTATTGCTTTTATAAAGAACTAGCTGGTTTACCTGGTACTTTCACAATCTATAAACATTGTTTACAGGATTAAAAGTTTATTCCCAAACCTCTTCTGACCTAAATCAATCTTTATTATTATTGGATGAAATATTGTAACATACCACTTTTTATTAAATTTGACTAGTTTTTACCTTCATCCTAATTTTATAAAATGTATTTTATTTATGTATAAAAGCAACTAAAATTAGGATGAAGGTAAAAACTAGTCAAATTTAATAAAAGTAGTCTTTTCTGACCTATTAATATATAACAAGCCTTGAATTTGAGACATTAAAACAATAGACAGATATTAAAATCTCTTTTAGGCACACAAGTTTAAATCTTAGATTTTAAACAGGTTTGGTTAGTCACTAAATAGAAACTGTCACGTGATCAATGTTTTATGGCAGCATGCTGTGTTGGGGGTGATCAATTAAAAAAATTGGAAAAAGTAGTGTTCAATGAATAAGTTACTTCTCTCGCCTTTTGTTGCATCACTAAAAAGTGTGAATTTTCAACAAAAAAACAAGCGTGAACACTGTCGGATTTCTGGTTGAAAATTGAACTGCCCCAAAAAACTTATTTTGGTGGGGGAGATTTTCTAGACATAAGGAGTAAATGTTTAAATTTTCAGCCCACTAGATCCATTGGTGTGGTCTGTATAAGTGAAACATATATAAATATATAGCCAGCCAGTCAGAATCACTTGAAAACTGAAGAAATCTATGATTCTAATTAAATCTAGGTTTCTAATTAAAATGATAAACACTTTATATACTGAGAAAAAGTAAGAATATAAAGGGCAGAATTTGTATTTCTATTTCAACATAAGATTACAAAGCAATATTGTAATCAGATTAGAATATTATACCCATTACATTTATAAAATAGTTTTTGTTTGATTACCAGTTTGTTCTTATACAGTTTCATAGCAGTCTGTTATAATTATATTTTTTCTTTTTTAGTGTCATGAAAATCTTCCTATAAGCTGAACGTGAGTAAACCTTTATCAAATTAATATATGATAATAAAATATGAGGGTTAACTATTTAAATATGGATATTTGTAAAAATAAATTCCCAAGAAATATTTATAAAACTAATAAACAAAAGCATTGCAAATTGGAAATAATCAGCTGAAAAGATAATTGTAAGAAAATGAAGTGGTATTTTTAGAAAAGGAAAAGTGTACAATCGGGGAGATTAGCTGTTAGGATTCAATTGTATCTGAAAACAAAACTATTGTTTACAGGAGGGCATAGTCTTTATGATCACTGCTTTATGTGTAATAATGTGTTTTAAAAAAGTAGTGCTTTTAGATTTTTAAGTTGGGCAAATTTATATATGAACCATATCTAATTTGGGAATATAAACAACTTTTAATGGTTTTACCATGCTGTCACATATATATGGCAGATTTTTATGTAACTAACCTTACATTTAATGCTATTTGTAAGATATTTGTGTCATTAATTTTATTTTTCATAATCTAAATTAGATTTAAAAGCTTCATAAACCATATTATGTCAAATTTTAACTGATCTACTTTCTATAATTTTGAAAAGAGTCATTATCATTCCAAGAATTATTCAGAATATTGAAATCATTTTTGTTGCTTTTGTTGTTAGCACAACATTTTGGCTGATCAATTCTACAGCCTTCTTAAAGGGTATAATCTGTAAGGAAAGAGAAAAGATTTCCAGAAAATGGTGGCGAACAGGAAAGAAATGATGGCCAATATACTCATCAGGTCAGCTCATTCCCAGCAATAGATACTGCATAGGCAATTCCATTCTCAGCAACCTGTGTAACATAGATAATTTCATATTTTTTAGATGCATCCGACACATCTCTATAAGACACTTTTTGGTCTGTCGTTCCCGATTATGTTAAATATCAATTTAATAAATTTTCTCAGCCATATCATGTTGGATTGATATGAAACTTAGTCCAGACCTTCGTGTGAACCATCCTCATCTCCATCTTCAACCTCCACTTCTTGCTACTACTACCACAACTAGTAATGTTAAATATCAATTTTCTAAGCCATATCATGTTGGATTGATATAAAACTTGGTCCAGACCTTCGGATGAAATACCCTCATCTTCTTCTCCCTCTTTCTCATCCTACTGCTACTACTACCACAATTAGCAATGCTGCTGCTGCTGCTACTACTACTAATACTACTACTTATACTACTACTTCATTTAGAGTCCCTTTGAAATATGGACATAAGGATGGTGGATGTATCATTGAATGATTCTCGTTATTCGAAAGGATGCTCTTCAATTCTTTCCCTGCTAAGCAAAGAAATTCATACTGTGCTGAAATCCACATTGGCCTGACTTATACATTTCTCCAATGTATGCCACTTCCATCAATTTTCTCACCCTACAGCAATGTTCCCTATCTTTTATTTGGACCTCATCCAGAGAGGGTAATGTGAACCCTTCTCACTCTAGATATGGCCTGCTATATCAGAATTGTCTACTGACCTCTTGAAATATGGCTTTCTTATATTCTTCAAGTGACTTTCAGAGAATGGCTGGTTTCTCCTTTATAATTTTCCCACATTTGCTTGGGATGTTATAAATGCAATCTTTTGTCATCTACTTCTCTTGGAAGGGACTAACTCTAATAAAGTGGTTGTGCTATGAAAGCCACCATGATGTTGTTATGACTACAAATCCTTTGGATTCATTCATCCATTCCTCTTACATATGGTATGCTTACTGTAGCTACATAGTTGGTGTCTGTGGAGTTCATTGTGATATTGGCCATCTTAGAACTGATATAGGACAAATAGTTGTTACTTTGAAGGGTACTGCTTATAAAACTTAATTCTTCCTTTAGATTCTTGGGATCACTACTGATGACCTTTACTCAATGTTGAAGGCAACAAACTAATCCTTTCTTAACATAGAAGGGATATTTTTTGTATATATACAAGTGCTATAACTAGCCTCTGTACTTAGTTACAAGTTACTAGGACATCTAAAAATGCAAGTTTGTTGTTACTCTTATTCCATCATGGAATGTATAGATATTTTGATTGAGTTCACATGATCCAACATGACCTGTACATCTACCTGGTGAGGCCAGAGTATAAAAGTATTATCCATGTACCTACGCCAAATTAAAGGTTTCAACAGAGTATATTAAAAGCAAGCTTTTCAAAGAACTCTGAAAGAAAGATGTTAGATATCATAGGGGAAAGTGGAAACCTCATAGCTAGGCCTTATTCATGTTAATATATATTGAGCCCATACTGGAAATGTGTTGTCCATACACAGAACATTAATATATTCAATAACTTGTTTATGGAGATACTGGTGCAATTCTTATCTTGTAAGATAAGCAAAGCCTCCTCTGCTGCCACTTTGTTAAATGAGATAACCACATCAGAGTTCACCATTTGTGATGAGATTGGCTCCTCTTTAATCAGTTCCACGAAATGGGCTAAGTTCCTCATATGCATTGGTGTCTTGCCCAAAAGTGTTTTCGGTAGATTAGCTAAGAAGTGTCCCCCCTACCAGCCCCCCCCCCAAATGGAATCACCTTTGTTTGCTGAGAATGGAATTGTCTATGTAGTGTGCATTGATTGGAATCAACCAATCAGTATATTTGCCACCATTTTCTGGAAAAAGAGATTCTCTCTTTCCTTGTCTTGTCTTCAGGCGAGACAGGCAGAATTTACTAATGTCTAGTTCATGGGATCTGTCTCCCAAATAGCACCTCCTTATTGCACTAACGGGTAAGGGTCAGTAGGCATGCCCTGACACCTATTGAAATATGTTGATGGAATTGGGCAATTTTTGCACCTACCCATACACTTGGGTTCCCAAGTTAGAAAAAGGCCTTATGCCACATCTCATCCCTGTTGGCAGATGGATAAATACCAACCCTTCTCTTCCCTTACATGTTCTACACCTGAAGAAGGCTGTAGAATAGATCAGTTAAAACATTGTGACAACAACAAAATCAACAAAAAGTATCAGTTCAATAGTCTGAACAACTCTTGGAATGACTGATCTACTGTAAAGAATATTAGCTTACATAAATGCTTAATTTTATTTATTGATAAAATAATACAATTTGGTGCCTTGCTGTGGAGCATTAGTTAGCAAGCTCATTACACATACACAGGCGTAGCAAGAGCGGGGTGAAAGGGGGCAGTCACTCCCGGGAACTGGTGTGACGGGATGCATAAGTTCCTCTGGCCTATAATGCCTGCTAATTGATAATTATGCCTTCCCATAAGATATAGCTCAACTGCCCCCTGGCACTGTCTTTCCCCTGGGCACTGTCTCGGCCCCCCCTGGTGCTGAGAACCATTTTTATGCCATTGCACACATACCATTACTACTTGTGCCCGACTGAGCTAAGCTTAGTAAATAAAATAATACAGTGGATTTAACATGTTCCTATTAAAAATCTTGATAATTCAATGAGATGAGGGAGGGGTTTGGGTTTACTATTTTTACACAAACAATGCCATCACTAGTGTTATCACAATTGCTCTGAAGTACAGCTGCAACCGAAAGAAAATTAATCAGTTTTTTAGAAATTATTATTAAATAGATGATAAGAATCCATCTTGTGTTTTCTAACTTTTAATTACTGGAGCAGTGATTTAAAGATATAATTGTCAATGGTATTTTTGGTATTGGTATTTGGCTCCTCGAAAACTGAAGATCACAGCCCTCACGCTTTCATTATCTGTAACCAGCTTCTCAACTCATTGTACTTTGTATTATTTATAAAGTAAGGGAGTTAGGTCTCTTACTCCCATCTAACCCAATAATACATAATTTTTTTAATAAGATCGCAGTGAAGTTAATGAAACAAAGTCAATTGATATTTCACTACTGTTGTCTGCATTCTAAACATTGTTTCTTTTGCACTTTAAAGCAACCCATAGGCACATTGCATTAAATGTGCTCCTTAAATAAACTTTCAAAGCAAACATTACACTTATTTCCATGAAGAAAATGGTTTATTATCAAACTCCAGACCATTGGAGTTGACTTTATTTTCCCCGCATAACAATAACTAACAGGAATATTCAGGGGAGTAAACTCTTCACTGTTTGTCTATCACGTCAAGTTAAACCAAACTGATATATAAAATTAACATGACCAAGTGATTGCTAGATGGCTGTCTTATCAACTGAGCTAAACTGACATGTCATATATTTACAAATCTATTTGTTATATATACAATACAAAAGTTCCAGTAATCATCTCCAGTCGGAATAGAAGTCAGAATGAAGTTTGACCCTACAGCAGCCCGGCTTGTTGCATTTGAATTTTCTTCTGGCTAGTTTTAGCTGTGTTGCAATTGCATACATTGTATAAAGACAACTAAAAATTAAGATGAAGATAAAAAAGTTGTCAAAATTAATTAAAAATCAGGTAATATGTTTGTGTTTTACAAATAGCATTCCCAAATTTATAACATAACATTCATTCCAAGAAAATGTGTATTAGAGCAAAAATGACCTAGGACATTGTACTAGCATTTATATGAAAATTCAAAATTCTTGGATTTAAATTATTCAGGTCATTTTAAATTTTTACATTATCAACATATTATAATGAGTGATTGTTGTAACATTTGTACATTTTAGACTTTGAATATATTGTATAAGATATAGATTTTTTAATTGATTTAAGAAAGTTAATCAAAGGAAAGAATCTCTAATGAAATTAAAAATTGAATTAAAAGATTTTAACTACAGAAAACCTGAAATTATTTTGAATTTCATGTAAATACTTTAATAAGACCATATTAGTCTGGGGTCCAGGGCCCAAAAATCCAATTTTGATGTGACACCCCTGCTGTAAAATTTCAGACCCCTGGATCATGTCTGTGAATGAGCCTAGATTCATATTGGATTCAAATGCTTTGAATGGCAAAATATTTACATATGAACATATGTGAAAACCACTATTAGAGTCGTTGCCTATGCCATACAGCATAAGCCTCTGGGCTCCAACCAGGGGTTGGGAGGTGGTGGCATGAGATACACCTACAGTGTAGAAACTGTCAATGATATAGTGTTTCAATATAATATTGGTTGGAAAACTAGTAGCAATTAAATGGACAGGTAATTTATCCAACGATGAATAGTCTGCCTTGCCGTATAGATCACAAAAAAAAAAACTGCAGTTCAATTCAGATACATTCTGCCCTGAATCACAGAGGACAAAACCCGAAAATACTGGCATTTTGCCAACATGCTTCATTGCATCTGTTGCTGTCCTCTTTTTGGCCCAAGAAAATGAAGTTGAAATCTTATCTTTCATGTCATCACAGCTGGAAAGCCTTTCGAGTGCATGTGAAAGAAAAGAACAGAAAGTTTTGGAACTAGTGGGTGAAGTCATGAAACACCTGGTGTCAGTGGAAAAATCATGGTAAGACTTTGATAATACATTGGGCACGACAGCTTGATTATGGAATGGTGCTTATTCTTAAGTGTTACATCCCTGCTGAGAGAGCTGGCCAGTGGAAACAACATTTGGAAGGGGCCCAAAATATGCTACCACACACAGTTTCCTCAGGTCACAGAAAATACATGTCTTGCCTGCCAATATATTTGAATGAAATGAACAACCTCCCTCAGTCTGCACCAGATGTATATGAGGCATTTGAGGCATTTGAGGCATTTGAGGCAAGGAACTTCACTGTGGCAGAGGGAAATTTCAATGGACTTTGGGCAGACTCAGCATTAGAGCAAACATTAAAATAAATAGTTTGTTCAAAGGAATTACCAAGGATGAAGATACCCATGACAAATACATCAAAACCATGCCATTCTTGACTTCCATATCAGAGTCTGTTAAAGAAATGGTCCCCATGGACTGTCCACAGTCAGATCATCATGACAAAATGTCAAAAGACGATATAGACAACGTGATAAAAATCAAGTTGATGGTGATAGATAAAATGAGAGACCCATTTTCAGATACTGGTGGTGCGGACAAAGTGATAAATATTTCTACGGAGAAACACTTGCCTCAGCAGAACTGTTGGAGGCAAAGCAACTTGGGTTAGCATCTATAAAACATGCCAGTTCCACTAATGCTGGTAAAATCAATGTGCCCAAAATAACAATATTTGCCACACAGCAGAAGAATGGAAAGAAGAAACCGGACAATGTGAAACAAGTAATATCTGAGGAAGTTTCTGTTACAAGGGCCATTTGCTTCACATAGGACTTAAGTGATAAGGTGAGGATTAATACATTCTCCTTTGTTTGAACCAGACAAGGGTTAATTCACCATGCGGAAAGGAACCAAATCAGAGTTTTTGGAGACTGCATGATTAGGTTGTTGATTCATGGGTGCCATTGAAAGAATTGCCTGTTGGTGGTGGATCTAAGACAGTTTATATTATTGATGCAATGGCATTTACCCAACATTTTCAGATTCTAGGAGCTACTTCGTCTGTGCAACTCCAGGAGAGATACAAGAACAAAATCAGGAGTATGAAACTCATTGACTGTCAGAAAGTATATTTCATTGGTGACAGGTATGACTTTGGAGTCTTAAGGGGGATGAATGCCAACGACGGGAAATGGACATCGCTTCACCTGAGTATGTTCTTGCAGACACTTTGGCCATTCCTGCATGGAAAGCATTCTTGTCCAACCCACGTAACAAGGCAAATCTACTGTCATATCTGTCATCATGTTGGTCAAATGCTTCTTTCCCTAACAGCTTCAATCTTGAACTAGGATGTTCATCAGATTACATATTATTTTAAAGCTGACATTCTAACAAAACCTACCACTAACTTTTTCAATTTCAGCAGTTGCTATCTTGTAAAAAAATCGTCCCTACAGAATTTTCGCAATCCAATCAAACTTGGCAATGTCACTTTTCTGATGTTCTACACCCCACAGACATAATCCAGGGGTGTCACATCAAAGTTACTTTTTTTCACATTGGATCCCAGACTATATATATTCAAATCTATTTCTTACTATAGTTTTTCATGTAGGCCAAGACTAGGTTTTTCTGTTATCTTTGAAGCATGTTTATCTGATTGCCTTTCTTACTTAAAATCAGCCATTCATTTTCATAATATTTATGATTCTACTAATTGAAATGCATAGAAGCGGTTTAATTTTTCTTTTCTGAACTCCTTATTCAAATTGGTGAATAACTCATCAGACATTTTGTTGACTTAGATAACAATATTAATCATACTTAAGATGGAAAATCTTGCAAATTTCAAATTTCAACATAAACTACCATTGAAGTTGGCAAAAAAAGTGTCTAATATCTGGGTACACCAGAAGATGAATGTCCTGTCAATCATTGATGACATCTTTGTTTTCATATTTTCATCTTGTGTCCATGGTAACAGAGAAACAAAATTACATTAGCAGTTCTCTTTACTCAGCATTTATAGTTTTGAAATAATTAAAACTAAAAACTTACCACAAATTCCATAACAAGGATAAATCTGAATAGATATTTTGTTGAAATTTTCTCCAATGTGATTTCCCATTTATTCCTTTCTTTAAGTTTTAAGGGATTCTGTTGTAATGTTTTAAAAAAAAAGAAATTTTTCACAAAAAGCAGCAACTGTATGAAGAGGTGGCAAATTAATCATCCGTTCTATCATCACTTTTAATTTATTTAAATCTTTATGATCATGAAATGTAATCTTGTCTAAGCTGATAAACCTTCCAGTAACTAATACCCAGCATACCAGTTCTGAGTCTTGACAGAATTCAAGTTTTTTTAAGAATTCTTTTTTTTTTCACAGATGTGCAGTAAAAAAGATTCACTATGACTTAAAATGAAAGATTGTAAAAAATTACAATGCACACTACCAATATAAATAACTTTCTGTCAAGAATGGAGTTAAGGATGTTTTGTAGTGGTGTTGAGTCATTGAACATATTCTTTATGAATAATATTTCAGTTGAACAAATATACATTATAATACAATATAAAAATCCTTATTTCTGATTATCCTTTCTAGAGAGCTGTTAGGTAGTATGAAGTAATTCTTATTTATAATAATCCCATAAATACAGATGACTGGATTAACAGTATTGGCTTAAAACATTCATTCTGTTTTTGTTGTTAAATGGCATTAGGAATGTTTAATTTTAACTAACTTCATTCAAAAAGATCGCTTTTGATTGTCATGTGATAGCTGTCATATCAATGTGCATTTAAAAACAAAAATTGTTGTATTTTGTTTATTGATTCTTTCGTACTGGAGATTTCTCACTGAGCAATGCACCACAGTCAAATAGACCAGTTGATGTTGATTGCGATCAAATCAAGACATTACTCAAGAATAATCAATGTTATACCTCACAGGAGATAGTCAACATACTCAAAATATGCAAATCAAACATTGAAAGTTATTGCACCATTTGCAGCTTAGTAATGTTAGTCACTTTGATGTGTGGCATCTAATAAGATTAGCAGAAGAAACATACTAGACTATATTTTCATGTGTAATATGCTACTTGAATATAACGAAAATGTTCCTTTTTTTAAACAAATTGTGATGGGTGATGAAAAGTGGATACTTTACAATACTATGGAATGTAAGAGATCATGGGGCAAGCAAAATTAACTACCACTAACCGTACCTATGGCCGATCTTCATGCAAAGGTGATGCTGTGTATATGGTGGGATTGGAAAGGAGTGCTCTACTATGAGCTCCTTCGGGAGAATTATAGGATTGAGTTGAACAAGTATTGCTCCCAATTTGACCAATTGAAAGCAGCAATCTATGAAATGTATCCATAATTAGTTAAGAGAAAGGATGTAATATTCCATCAGGTTAATGCTAGACCACATGTTTTTTTGTTGACAAGGCAAAAATGTTACAATTTGACTGGACAGTTTTCAACAGATATTGCACATTCGGATTACCATTTATTTTGGTCTTTATAGAATTCTCTTAATGAAAAAAGTTTCAATTCCCTGGAAGACTGCAAAAGGTACCTAGAGCAGTTTTTTGCTGAGAAAGATAAAATGTTCTGGAAGGATGAAATTATGAAGTTTCCTGAAAGTTGGCTGAAGATAGTGGAACAAAATGGTAAATATATTGGTCAGTAAAGTCAAAAATTATAAAGAATTGTCCTTTATTTTTACTTAATTAACCAAGCAAACAATAATAATTAACCAAGCAAACAATTATGAAATAATATAATAAACTGATTCTCCTTGTTTCAAAAATCATATATTATTTTTTCAAACCAACTTAGATATAGGCATATAGATTATTTTATTAGAAAATTGTTTCACATTCACATGATTGTCTTTTGGCAGCATGGTGTGTTGAAGGTGATCAATTAATTTTTTTAAAAAAGTGATCAATGAATAAATTACTTGTTTTGCATAAAT
>VCCN01004113.1:4224421-4239893 GCA_006491835.1 Architeuthis dux | reverse complement strand
ATAAGAATATTTTATTAGCAAATTACAATTTAGTAAACTTGCCATTAGCAAATTTTAAAAGTTTTACTCTTTCAGGATTACTCTTGTCTGTCTGTCTGTGTAATATATGTGTAATATGTATATGTGTAATAGCCTTTGTAATTTATCAGATCTTATAATGTTTTTTAGAGGATATCTGACCAGGCTGCACTGAAAACACAAAGCAAATCTTTTGTAGATGTCTTTCTGGACATTTTTCTTATTTCACAATCCAAAGTGGTTCATACATATTCAGTAGGATTCATGTCAAGAAATTGACTTGGCAATGAGAGTCACTTAAGACCTGACATGAAGATTTGCTTTACTCCATTAGTGAATTATATGATTATATGATTAATAGTAGATTTCCCAATTTTGATGGGATCTGATGTTGATTCATTTTTTACTTTTGATTGACCCATGTCACCTTTTGAAATCTGACTCCTGTGTTCCTTGAGTATGGTGGATTGTGAAGTGATTGGGCTGCAATTTCTTTTGCATTTTTATAGTAGATTGAGCAATTGTCAATGAGTATACCTTTATGAAATGTCAAATCTGAATAAATTTCTATTTGATGTTTGTGTGTGTGTGTGTGTGTGTGTGTGTTTTTAACCTGGGCTACACACCCAACCACAACCACACCCAACCACAATTCAACCCATTTGTTACTGTCTCATACATTCCAATTTTCTTGGCAACTTCTTCTATGTTGGTATTGTTCTTTACAAGCGAGGAGACATCATCAGCATAGGTGATATGCCTGGCCAAGTTGAAAGCACTGGGTAAAGGGATACTGTGTAGGACCAGGTTCATCCTCCCTCTGTGTAGGAAGAATTCCAATGCAAAGACAATATGAAAGGTTTTGATCTTACTTCATTCAAATCCACCATGGCTTTGGTTGTCACATACAGAAAACATATCAAAGTGCAAAAGATTGGCTGGAATTTGGCTATGGACAAGACAGCCTCAAGAAAGTGATGGTCCACCCTATTGAATGCTTTGGATTGATCTAAATTGATCAGCAAGGTTCTTGTATCATCCTTTACTCCCCCTATGATCATGTGAATCAAGTGAAAGTTGTCTTAAATAGTTTGACCCCCTCATAGTTCGAGTCTGCTTTGGTGACTGAAGTCAGTTCAACAGGATCTTTACCAAAATCATTAACTCTGTGTTTAACAGAGTTAAAGGCCTAAAATTACTAATGCTGTCCTCACCATAGCAATCCCCATTATTACATGTTTTTCCTTCTGTAGGCCCAGGGGCTATTCCTTGATACTTCACCGGGGGGGGGGGGGTGCTATGAAAGAACAAACATGGTGAGGACAGCATTAGTAATTTTAGGCCTTTAACTCTGTTAAAATTTGTGCCTCAATTGTGCCTCAAGTACAATTCATAAGAAGAGACCATTAATTCCAGCAGACTTGTCTGTCCTGATGCTTTTTAGCACTTCTCAAATCTCCACCTCTTATATGGGACCCTCACATCCAACTGGTTTGGTTGTTGTCAAACTGGGAAAGTCAACAAGGTAGGTGTAGAACTGAGTTGAACTCAGACTAGGCTTTCTAGTGAACCATTTAGAGTAATTTAGAAACCCTTACACATCTGTGTTGTAGTCAGTTGTTGTCCATCCAGTGATATAATACTGTCAATGTGTCGATCAGCAACCATTTTGAGCTCTTCCACACACCATTCTGGTGCCATGTTTACATCAACTTAGCTCTAACTAGCAGTCCTGGATTATTCTTGATAAGCAAGGAGGTCTGTTCTCCCCATATCTATGGTTATGTTCCCTACATCTCCCTACCTAATGGCCTTTTCTATGGCCTATCTTCTAATTTTTGCCTTGTCAACAAAGAAACATGTGGTCTAGTATTATCCTGACAGAATATGATGCCCTTCGTCTTAGCTAGATCTGTACAGACACATTTTTCGTTGATTGTTACCTTCAGTTGATCTAATTGGGAATAGTCCTTGTTTCAATTATTCGTTTGGTTCACCGGAAGGAGTTCATAGTGGAGGACCCCCTTCCAATCCCACCATATACTCAGCATCATCTTCTTTGGATGAAGAGCGGTCTTTTGGTACAGTTTGTGATGGATAATTTTGCTTACCCCATGATCTCTTGAGTTCCACGCTGTTGTAAAGTATCCACTTTTCATTGCCAGTCACAATTTTAATATAGCATTTTCATTACATTTAAGTAGCAAATATGGTCCAGTAGTTTTTTTGGCTTGGAAGCCACGCATCAAAATGACTATCATATCCAAGCTGGTACAAATGATCTTCAATGCTTGATTTGAATATCTCATGTAATGTCTTGATTTAATTGCTATCAACCTCAACTGGTCTATCAGACTGTAGAGCAGGAATCTTTGCAAACCATTTTTGACACGTTTGATTTCTCACAGTATCTTCTCCATAAACTGCACAAATTTTTGCATTTGAGCTGCATTTTTAACTTTCCTTTTAAATAAAGCATACTATATTTAAAAAGATGATTTTTTTTTCTCTTACATCTTCAATGTTAGAATCAGTAAACAAAAATACATTTTTAAAAATACATGCTGATATGACAGCCATTACAATACAATCAAAAGTGTTCTTTTTGAATGAAGTTAGTTAAAACTAAATATTCTTAATGTGATTTAAGAGCAGAAACAAAACTTTCTTGGCTACCCAATAGTATTCATTAGAGATACTCATTGATAATGTTATGTTGTTAATTTTTTTAAAAGCAATACAGACTATAAAGGCTGATGCATGTGTAAAAATGGAACATGAGAATCTAATCTTTGGTTGATGAGGAAACTTTAAATGTTAAATTTTCCATATTGGTCTTTTGTTATTTTTGATGTATGATTTTTTATAATCATATATATTTAAGAAAGTTTGTGTGTATGTTCATCTTCTCCTGTCAAACAGCACATTGTAGCCAGAGGTATTGAATTAAGATACCCCTAAAATGTGCTAACATAAAGAATGCATTAGACACTGAACTGCAATAAACATAGTGGAAACCCATTTAATTTCTGACATGGAAACTATCTTTTCACAGGGAATCCAATAGTGTTTTATTATGTTGAATAAGCCTTCATTAACAGCACCACTTTCCAGCCTGAGCAATGCTGGGCAGTCTGCTAGTTAACCAATATTTGAAGGTTCAGTGATATCAATATATTCAAAATTATGGTGTTTTTTTCCCCAACATGAGTTGTAAACCAGAAGATATCAGTCAATTGCTAACATTTTTAAAAAATAGGAAAAAAGACATTGGACTGTATAGAGATGGTGGTTTGATTTTATTCAGAAATCAGACAAAGCACAACACAGACAAAATAAGGAAATAAATTATAAAACAATTAAAAAATATGGAATTTAATATAGATATAAATATCCAGATAAAAGAGGTTAATTCTTTATACATAACCTTAAATCTTAATACCAATACATACAAACCATATAGAAAAGATAACAACACCCCTCTTTATATTAACACAGCATCTGACCACTCACCTAATATAATAAATGGAATACCAAACATAATAAGTAAAAGAATATATAATAATTCAGCAAATATATCAATATTCAATAATATAAAACAACAATGCAGCCCTAAAAAACTGGCTTTAAAACAGAAATAACATACACGCCCCAAACCAACAAAAACAATAAAAATAAAAGAAAAAGAAATATAATATGGTTTATATAAAATAAAAATACATCAACGAATATAGAAAAAATATTCCTTAGACTGATAGACAAATATTTTCCCCAAACACATAAACTACACCTTATATTCAACAAAAACAATATAGGCATCACCAAAAAGAGCCGGAAAACTAGATATGGTCACCACAAAATGACATTAACAACACTGAATACAGAAAATATACCACCTTATCCCAATACATTTGGAAATTAAAAGATGAAGGCATGAACTCAATAACTGGGACATAATTGCCAGAGCATATCCATACAACAACACTACAAAAAGATGTGCACTATGTCTAAAAGAAAAATTAAAAATAATATACCATGAAAAGACTGATAAACTTTTTAATAAAAGAAGCGAATTAAATTCTAAATGTAGGCATCAAACAAATACATACTAAAATATGCTAAAGATAATAACTTCAATCATTAAAAACATACCAATAGTCTCAGTCCTTTATGAATTTTATTTTATTTTCAATTTTAACTCTCATTAACATTTAACATTCACCCATAAAACACCTTTTATTATGTATTATATCAAAATTTTAAATATAAATTGACACCAGAATGACTAATATATAATATACACTTAACCCTTGTCTTAAATTCAGTTTTTGTTATATATAGACCTAAATTTATTGCTAACAGACATTTGACCCACATACAGCGGAAGTCAAGGGATACAGACATACCCATGCATTCGACTGTTCATATTTTGAGAATAAAATACCATGTCTAGAGAACTCAAAATATTTAATATATAATATTTTATTTTGGATAAATATACACAAATAATACTTCCTGTAAAAACCAGATGCTAATAAATATTATGAGAGAAACAAATGGGAGGAGCCAAGTATGGTGGTGTTGTATGCATAAAATATTTTAATAACATGATTTGTGCTTTTGATTTTAAACCATTCACCTGATGAGTTGCTTGTGGCAATGAAATGGACTGTCAATCTGTAGTGAATCCCATAAATATATAACATTTTTATATGCTCTGTTTTATTGTTTTATTAACTTATTCACTAAAATATTGAGCACTATCTACATTCAACATAGTATGTTTTTTTTAAACACAAAATACACATATATATATGGCATAATTTGAATTTTAATCAATTGCTAATTCTTTTATAGTTCATCATCCAACAGAACAATAAGTTTGTGAATGTATTCTTGTAAAAATGTTTTTTTAGGCAAGGATAGATTAATTTCAATAAATTTCTGTTATACTCATGCATAATCAGGGTTCTAGGAGAAATGTGTATTTTTTCATCTCAAGAAAATATACTTTTTATAAATGTTTATATAGTGTACATTAAGTGCTTGAAAACTTTTAATAATGTTGTAATAATAGTCAAATTTGATAAGAGTTTTAAGTGTTGTTTTAGAAATAATATAAAATAACTACCATATATTTCTGTGGATAAGACGACACTTGAAACATTAATAAAACACACCAAAAAATGGGGTTGTCCTATAGGCCAGATACACAAACAGTGACTAAACACTGAGCTAAAACCTTGAAATTCAGACTGAAATTGGGGTCTTATCTTATCTGAAGGTCGCCCCATCCGCTGTAATATACAGTAATTTCTGGAAAGAAAAATACATGGATTTTATTTACATATGCAAACATTTTTCTATTTTTAAAGTGACTAAGATTAATCTTGATAAGTTCAATCTATCATTTAGTGAGAGGATAAATATTTATTTAAACAATATATTTTTCATTCTTTTTCATCTGTTATATTTGTATGTTAAAACTTAAAATTTTATTTTGCAGGTTTATTGCATTCATTATGGATGGTTGAAGCCTACATATCTTAAACTCCTAGCAACTACCTAACCTCTTTCTTGGTGGTTGCCAGTTTGCTGAAAATCTTTACTAAATTTGTTGGTAAGTAAAGTGTGCATTTTTGTCATTAGTCTAAAACTAAAACTTTCATTTTTTTTTTTTACAAAAAATTGATGTTTTTAAAAGATTTTGACTGGTACTTTCTTTTAATAGTACTAAAATATTTTATTGCATATCACTTGGAATATTTACAAATTTGCTTGTGCCTGCCTAATTAATTAAAGATTATATAGCTGGTTTATTTAGAAAAAGGACAATATAGCATAGATTTATGATATAGGTTTCATTCTATGTCAAACATTTACAATTAGTAATTATGATATTGTTACAATTATGTGATTGTTGTGGATTTTACAAGTATATGACAGACTCTTAGAAGGTTGGTCTATTTTCACTCTGTTGCCTTGATTATATTGTTATTCTACAACTCTATCATTTAAGAAATATATGATTCATTTTAACAGTATTTTTAATATAACTGCATAATGACATCAGCATTTTTAATCACCACTACCCACAACACTGGTTTATTGTTGGGTTTAGGTTATCATGTGTTCTGACATTTATATGTATCTATCTATGTATCTGGATTTTTCCCAGCCCTAACTGTTCATAGTAGAAACTTGAAATGTTGCACTCACACACTCCCGTTGATGAGTAGGAAAACAATTTTGTTTTTGTTTTTTGAAAATTCCCCCCATAATAGGTTTTTAGAGTGGGCTTTAATATGCAATGTAAGTTTAAGCTAAATTGGTCACTACTTTGTGCCCACTTGCTTTTTGAAAACTCCAACCTT
Source organism: Architeuthis dux (assembly GCA_006491835.1). NCBI lineage: Eukaryota > Metazoa > Mollusca > Cephalopoda > Oegopsida > Architeuthidae > Architeuthis > Architeuthis dux. The sequence continues at coordinate 4,233,501 of VCCN01004113.1, read as the reverse complement.
TTTTTAGTGATCGTTACCCAACAAAAGGCGAGAGAAGTAACTTATTCATTGATCACCCCTTTTTCCAACTTTTTAATTGACCACCCCCAGCACACAATATACGTGTGGTGGTGATTCATAATTTCCATTGGAATGCTAGTTTTTATTGTGATAGATATGAGAAAAGGATTGTGATTCAATTTTAATGTAGAATAGCTGTTAATGTCACTTTCCATTTGATGGACTGAGCTACCTCATGAAGAATACACAATTCTTTGATTTGACTTAATGAAATAGACTTGAATAGAATAGACTTGAATAGAATCTTGGTCAAGACAAAAAGTACAAAACTAGATTTTGAAATGATTATATTTTCTTCATTTCTTTAAGCATAATATTAAGTGATTCATACAGAGTGTATATATTTCAATCGGATAATAATAAAAGAATCTTTTTAAAGGAAATAATTCATATAGCTTTTAAAAACACGATTTTTCTTTAAAGTAAAATTATATTAAGCCTTAATGAATTTGCATGTTCAGTTGTATAATCAGATGCTAAGCCCGATGGATGTACAAGAATTAAAACAGCACAGATTAAAGACCAGAGTAAGTCTTTAACACCACATGCTAAGGTGAGAGAAGAGTAAAACAGTGTGATCTATACTCTCTGAGAAAAATGCTGTGAACATTCAATCATCTATGTTAGGTACTCAACTTGCTCCATCAGCTGGTCTTGTAAGAGTAGAATCTGGAGCATATCAGCCAGGTTCATTATCCAAGGTCAAAGCCGATCTTTCATTTGTTGTTGCTTTTACTGCTAATGTGTTTGGTTGTTCATGCAATGCTGGTAGCTCTTGAGAAAGAATTATTAAACTTAGCTTAGTCTGGCAAAAGACCAAATGGGAGAAATGGAGGATGGGAAGATTGTAGTGCACCAATCTTCCAAGCGAGGTGGACCTTCCTGCCTTGAAAATCAGCATTCAATATCCTGACTTTTACCTGAATTTGAATGCTGATTACTGGCACTGGTGGGAAATATGTTACTATTTTAACCACAATGCAAGCCTATATATGCAGTAGTCAGAGTTACTGTAAAAAGAGCAATTGCAAACTGTTGCCAAGAGACCTTTCCTGAATTCAAACAGTAGAATAGCTTTAATTATATATTAGCAACTCTGAAATTACTATTAATTGCATTATAGTTGGATTTTTTATTGGCGCCTTCCTTAAAGTTCATGTTAGTATAAGAAAGGCTTTCTTTTCTACTTTCTTTTTCGCATTGTCACTAATCAGCTACACTCTTGCACGCAATTATCTGTTGGTTATGTGATATAGAATTTATGGACATACTAAATAATCTATTTATCAAAGCATAAAAACAGGTCTGGTTAGTCACTCAATAGAAACTGTCATGTGACCAATGTCTTTTGGCAGCATGCCATGTTGCGGGTGATCAATTAAAAGAATTGAAAAAGGGATGATCAATGAATAAGTTATTTTTTCTAGACATAATAAGGAGTAAATGTTTAAATTTTCAGCCCTCTAGCTGTACACGGGGACCAGGGACAAAGTGGACCACACCAATGCAATCCCACCAAACACTCACCAAAACCTTCCTTGGATTTTGTATTATTGTCTGCATTGCTTTATATTCTTGTAAAATATCAATTTCTCATCACCAGTTACTAATCTGTCCAAAAAATGGTGAGATGCATTCATGAGTGCAGATGTTCACTTTTGCTCTACGGTTGGCTTCTGTCAAATCATGGGAACCCATTCTCTCATTATAGGCACCTTTCTACATTGTTGCAGATGCCAGTGAACCATTGAATGGCTTGAATTCAGTTTTTGAGCTAATTCTTCAACCGTAACAGCATTATTTCTACTGAGTTAAGACAAAAGCAGGTCATCATTAAACTAAACAGTGGCTCATCTCATAACCTGAAGTCACTTTTTCTAAACCTTTCAAATCTTCAGCAATTTCTGTCATTTAAAGAATCTATCTAATAAACACCATGAATATTTTGGGTTACTTCTGCAGCATTATTGCCTTTTCTAAATTCATAAAACATCACATGTCTTATGTTCTCCATAGACATGTTCATCTTTAGGAGGATCAAATTAACTAAGCTAGGTGAAGTCTACTATGATGACACACCTTGTTCAGAACTGTATAAACATGTACTAGCATGTATTGTTATCATTTAGCCATTTTTGAATAGCAAAATATCATTCAATCTATCGCTATCAGCTTTCGGACATATGGACTTATGGGATGACCTAATACATTCAACAACTCAACATTATCATTCTTGTTACAAGAGTTTTCTAATAAATAGCATTCTTAAAACAATGTCTTATAGCTACAATAAAGAAATCAAATGATAAAATTTCATTTTATTTCATACTGACACTTATTCATGCAATACCTGACCAAATGAATATCATATAATCCATGGCTATGTTCTCTTCTGCGTATGGTTCCTTATTGAACATCTGGTGATATGCAAGGCTGCATTTTATAAGTGCCACAGATGGTGGCACTCAACCTTAAACCACAGGCTTGCTTCATTGTAATTTTCAATTAATATAAATAACCATTGTGGACAGGGATAGATGAAATTTTATAAATATATGCCAATGAGTACCATTCAGGATTCTTTTTACTACTATTATATGTAAAAAAAAGTTCTTTTGCATTAGACTTTGCAGTTCTCCATGATAATGAGTTTAATAAATTTATATTAGCATTTGACATAATTTTGTGAAGATTAAAATCAGTTTTGAATAATCATCCCTTTTATCTCTTTTTAATTATTAATCTATGATTTATAAATCAGGTAGTCCCATGTTATATTTCAATGAATTTTTATGCTATCTGATGTGTGTTTATTAAATAAGTCAAGTTTTTAACTGTAAGAAATGTTTGATATGAACAATTAAAATAAACTAACTAAATATTAAATTCTATTATTCTCCCCAAATTTTACTCAAAATGCCTGTTCAACTATCATTTTAATTTATTTTATTATTAGTTTATTGCCGTTATAAGATAATTAAATTTAAACTAATAATACTAAAATATTGATCTATGACAGAGAAAAAGAATTTTCATATAGTATCTATATTATTTAACATTAATAAATAAAATATCAGAGAAATGTAGCATTTTATTTGCCTACTTAAAACCATTGCTTTTATTTGATACTGATGCTAAATTTTAGGATTAGGTGGGCCCTTTTACATGTTTTTCCAGTAGAAATTCTAGGTCCAGTCTACCACTGCAATAATGTATATATATTGTTCATCAGTCAAATAAGTAGTTATGAAGTTTTCTTTTTCAAACCAATATCACAGGTTTCCTGAATAAGGAGCAGCCAAGGCAACCTCATCTATGTTTAAATGATATAAAATGGAGTAAAACAAAAGTGCAATATTGTAAGAAAGATTTGGTATTATACTGAAATCATCCAACAAGTAATATTTATTGCACATAGCATAGCAGGAAATGAGGTTCAGCTTTGTCATATTGAAGATTTTAATCCTTTGTGATAAAAAGTTTCATAGAAAATATATTTATTTAAAAGTGTTTGCTTGGAGGATTAGTATTGGGTGGGTAAAAAAAGGTTTGTTTGGTTTTATTAAATGAAAATAAAAAAGAATTTTTTTCATTTTTGATATTAACTTTACTTTTAACTTTTATTTATTATTTAATATTTTGTTCCACTATCTTCTGTCATCTTTCAAGCCACTTCATAATTCCATGCTTCCAGAACCTTTTATCTTTTCCTGCAAGAAACTGCTCCAGTTGCTATTTGCAGTCTTCTAGGGAATTAAACATTTTTTCATTAAGAGAATTCTTAAAGACCGGAATGAATGATAATCTGATTGTGCAATATCCGGTGAATATGACCGTAACAATTTTTGCCTGGTCACCAAAGAAACATACAGTCTAACATTATCCTGATAGAACATTATATCCATCTCTTAACTAATTCTGAACAGTCGCTTTTCGTCAATTTCTGCCTTCAGTTGATCTAATTGAGAGCAGTCCTTGTTTGAATCAATTGTTTGGTTATCCGTAAGGAACTCATAGTATAGGACTTCCATTTAATCACACCATATATTCAGCATCACCTTCTTTGGATGAAAAATGGTCTTTGTTATGGTTAGTGGTGATTCATTTCACTTATCCCATAATTTCTTGCATTCCACATTGTTGTAAAATATCAACTGTTCATTGCCCCTCACACTTTGTTTAAAAATGAAACATTTTTGTTTCGTTTAAATAGTAAATCACACACGGAAATATGGGCTCTCGGTCACTTTGCCGACAGACGTTTGGCCAAAGGACATTGCCTCAATGGACATTTAATCAACAGGCATTTAGCCAAATGCCATTCAGCTGAGTGGACAAATAAACAAATGGCCGAATCAAACAAATTTGTTGTTCCTTTTAATACATAGGAAAAGAGCAGTCAGACTGAGAGTTGACAATTGAGCAGGTAGCAGTAAGAAAGGTATTGAGTAAACTGAAGAAGAAGTATCAAATATTAAACACTGTCATTGAGAAATATGAAGAGTACCCAAGAATCGACTTCATCTTTAAATATTTATGAACATTTCATTTTATACTGCAATTTTTATGAAGCAATTACATTACAATTGATATCTTTTATGGTAATACAGAATTTTCTATTATTCAATTATGTTATCTTTTTATAGTTTTTATCGTTTGTTCGATAAAGCAGTTACGTCGCAAAGAGGAAATAAAAATAACAAACAAAATCAAAAAGGCCATGTGTTCATTCGGTTATATGTCCATTCAGACATATGCATGTTGATGAAATGTCCGTTCAGTCAAATGTCCATCCGTCAGTTATTTGTTTGACCACAGAAATATGGCCCTGTAGGGGTTTTTTTTGCTAAACTTATAGGGATGCCACACATCAATGTGACTAATATAACCAAGCTGGTGCAAATGAGTTGCAATGCTTGATTTGGATATTTTGATTATGCTAGCTATCTTCCACATCATATAACATTGATTATTCTCAAGTAATGTCTTGATTTGATTGCTATCAACCTCAACTGGTCTATGCAATTGTGGAGTAGCATGGAACTTTGCAAACCACTTCTGATACATTTGATCAATCACAGTACCTTTGCCATAAACTGCACAAATCTTTTTTAGTATTTGAATTGCATTTTTACCTTTCTTAAAATAAAAAAAGCTTAATATACTGAAAATGTTGCTTATTTTCTTCCATCTTCAATGTTAGAATCAAGCCAATTGTGACAATTGTGACAGCTGTCAATATACAATGAAAAGCAATCTTTTTTAGAATGAAGTTAGTTAAAGCTAAACGCTCTTAATGTAATCTAATGACAAAAACAGAACAAACATTTTGGCCAACCAAGTACAAACATTATTTTTATTAAGGATTTATTTAAGACAATATACTTGTTGTTCCCCCATACTATAAAGGAATTTTACAAGCATTTTTTGGCTGTGTAACAATATCTGTAGCAATTAATTCCTAAGTTTTATACTCAACATTGTTGAAAGAAATCAAATAATTATTATTAAAGAATACCAAGAATGAAATCAAAGCATTCATTAGTTCTTAATATATATTTAAAACAAAGAGATAGATAAAACTATAGGCAATAATTTGAACTTCAATCAGAAAGCTCCAAGTACAGTAAGAAAAAATCATTTCATCATCATTTACTTTTACATGATTTGATGGAATACTTTCTTTTCACACATCAATACAAATCAGTAATACTGTTGAAACAATATTCATTTATTTCATTTAATTAATGTTTATTGTATTCCTTAAAATATCTGCTACAATTATATACAGTTCAGGAGAAAGTTTATAATTCAGAGTGAACATTTCATTTCCTATTATATTAAAACACTGTTTCTGGTGCAAATAATAAAACAATACATTTCCTCTTTTTCTGCCTTTGTCTCTTCCTGTTACTACTATCTATCTATCTATCTATCTATCTATCCACACGCACACACACACACTTATATATGTATATATAGGTATATGTATTTATGCAGCAGACCTTTTGATTAAAGACCATACACAACAAATGTTTTTTCACTTTTTTATTTAATGATTGGACAATACTTCCACACATTGACTCCAGACATGCATAAACAAGAAAGCATAAGTAAAAGATTAAAAATATTCCTATTCTATGATCTTTGATCAAACTTGTAGAAGAAGATCAACATGGATCAGAGGGAAGACTAGAGTGAAGGATATTATACAAATAATTAAGCAGCAAAAATGAAGATGGGCTGGTCACCTAGCAAGAAGAGATGACAATCGATGGGGGAAAAGACTAAGCAATTGGTGCCCATGGGACAGTAAACGCAGTAAGAAAAGACCAGACACAAGATGGAGGGACGAGATAGAAAAGTTTGCCGGTAAGAAGTGGCAGAGGTTAGCAAAATCTAGGTCGTCATGGAAGGACATGGGGAAAGGCCTTCGTCCAGCAGTGGACTTATAATGGCTGATGATGATGATGATGATATATATTAGCAAGCTAGTTTTGCAGACTAGTGTAGTGATTTTGAGCCTTGTGAGTGCCCCACTACTGTTGCCTCGTGCAGGACTAAGCTACACTTTGTAATGTCGTACCTCACTTGTGGGGTAATGTTTATCAAGCTAGTCTAGAACGCCAGTGTTGTGAGTTTGATCCACACTGTGTCTGGCACTAAGCTCAATACACACACACACACACACACACACACATATGCATGGACAATGGACATAGACGTGTAAGCAAATGCCTAGTAAATAAACCAACAATGGAATTTGAATTCACTTATTCAAACCTTTATCACTGAATAAACACTAATCTCAGATATTCATTTGTAGTAACCCATTTATTGGGGACCCATTATCTAACATTAAGGATAAAAGTTTGATATGAGGAATACCTAATCTGCTAAATCTTTATTAGCATTGATCATGTTGAAATAGAATAAAACTAAAAGATTTCTTTCAAGAAGGATAGAAAAGATCATTATTGATAATAAATTACTTGTTATAAAATCTTATTACTTCATAATTTATTGCCTTATCATTACTATTATCAGATTTTTAAAAGATTTTTTACATTATTTTTTAGATTTTTGAGGGTTCCTCAGACATATTGCACCCTCAGAGCTCCCCCCGCAGTTGCGGGGTCTGCGGGCCCCACGCCCCGCCATTGCTGTTATAGAAGTAACAATAATTCAATTTTTCAAATTTTGTGGGGCCTGATCACAGTAGCATTTCTACTTGTTAACAATTAAAATTGATAAATATAAGATAAGTGAAATGTTGTTTACCATTCTGCTTTATTTCAGTGACTTATAAACGTCATAATTATATACTGTCATTGATTTGCAAAACAATAACAAAATAATTATAGCTATATAGAACAATTACTTCCATTTCAATGCATTCATTTGACAAATATTTAACTGTCTTGCAAAAATCATATCATTCGTTATACTTATTGGTTGAATAATTCTACTTTAACAATTTATTATTTGTTAGCTTTTGTCAATGTTTTATCAAACTAATGTTTTTAATGTTATATTAGTATCTTGTTGTAGTAATTTCTACTGGAAATATATTTTACATCAAGTTTATGCATATATTACATACATTGAGTAATTTCTTTTTAACTTTTTCAATAAAATGATAAACATTTTATAGATCAGCAGAATTTATTTTTGAAACTGATCTTAAATCGATTTTGCATACCTCACGTCTCTACCAAAATATGTGCAGTGACCTTTTTACTATATGGATTCACTTTAGCTATCGTTATTAGCATAAATAAATAAACAATAAAAGAAACTTCTCAGACCTCAAATACCATGTTGTTATTATTGGTAATTATGTTTTATATATGCTCACTAGTTCCTATACCAACACACTTTGGATAGTCATCCTAATTCTTCCAGACACACTTCCTGCCTTTTTTCAACTATTAGAAACTGTCAACCAAAACTGTCAACATCAACATAGGTTTCTCCAGTTTTTAAGTTGGCCTGACTGGCTATGTATGTATCACACGTATAGGTCACACCAATGGGGCTAGAGGGCTGAAAATTAAAACATTTACTCCTTATATCTGGAAAAAAAACGTGTTTTTGTTTGTTTTTTTTAACCCCCCCCCCACCAATAAGTTTTTAGTGTGGGATTCAATTTACAATGTAAGTTTATGCTAAATTGGCCCATTAGTTTGTGTCCGGCAGTGTTCACACTTGTTTTTTTTGAAAATCAGACTTTTTTAGTGATCACTGCCCAACAAAAGGCAAGAGAAATAACTTATTCATTGATCACCCCTTTTTGCATTTTTTAATTGATCACTGCCATGACGGTTTCTATTGAGTGACTAACCAGCCCTGTTTATTATATATGTTCTGCTGAGTTTACATGCAATTATTGTTCAATAAATTTAACAGATTTATCAATCACTAGTTACCTTATAGAATCTTTGCACATTAGGTGAGAGTTTATTGTTACATGTTAATCAATTGTGCATATAAAAGATTCATTCATCCATATGAGGTGTTTAGCCACATTGCACTTGTCTTTTACTGATTGAATTGGAAGATGGGGTCGCACAAGGTGTGAGTATAAGAGCAAGAAAAATGTGGATAGGTTTGAGAAAGTTGTTCCTGTATTATCAGATGGTCCCTACTTTTCCCTAGTTCTCTTGGTATTATCCCTGGCTACCCCTGTGGAAAAAGCACTATCCATTCAGGTGAGGCCATGCCTCCCTCTCTTCTAATGAAGCTGGCCAGTTTGCCTGACTGCCTGGCTCCTTCCAATTCACTCACCTGCCCAACTCCACTCCTTAGAAAGGTAGTGGAACAGGCCTGTCGTGTTGTGTCTTGTCATAATCCTTCCCCCTCTCTACCCACCCTCCAAAGCTTTACAACGGTGTGGTGTGGTTGTGCTACTGTTGCTTCGTACCTGCGGACAACAGCAGCTTCTGTTACCAAGGTAGTTTCTGGCTGTGTGTATGTGTCTGTGTTTTCCCTTTCTTTCTTCCAACCAGTTTCTTTCTCTC
>VCCN01004113.1:4160780-4215545 GCA_006491835.1 Architeuthis dux | reverse complement strand
TGTGTGCAAAATATGAAAGTTTCAGCTGGTCTACACACTTAGATATGAACAAAAATGTATCATGACCAACTTAGTGTTACAAAGCAACAGACACTGGAGTTTATATGTAGAGATTGTTTTGCATGTTATGCTATCACAACTGCATAGCATATAATAGAAAAATGGTTGAAAAAAATACCAAACCAAATATTGTTAATTTGAATAAAGAGGATTGATGTAACAATTTTAATAATTGATAGCTCCTTACATGGTTTACTTTATCAAAGACTGTGACGTTTTCATAAAATTCTATTTTATACATAGTATAAATGTTACTGGAAAGTATTTCATCTATGCATGTATCTATTAGTTTTTAGACTTTACTTTAAACAATAGTTTAGTAAAAGTTAAAAATGTTGAGGTTGTGTTTACTTGTTAAAATTAAGTTATAATGCTTGTTAATCACTTCTACCCACAGCACTGGTTTAAATACTGTTGCTGGGTTTAGGTTATTCATGTGTTCAGACATTTATATGTATCTATGTATCTATCTATATATCCGGACTTTTCCCAAACCTAACCGTTCATAGTAGAAACTTGAAATTATGCACACACTCCCCTCAATGAGTAGGGAAAATGCTTTTTTGTTTTTTGAAAATTCACCCCAACATAGGTTTTTAGTGCCCCACACTAAAAACCTCAGTTTATGCTAAATTGGTCACTAGTTTGTGCCCACTTGTTTTTTGAAAATTCAGACTTTTTTTTAGTGATCACAGCCCAACAAAAGGCAAGAGTAGTAACTTATTCATTGATCACCCCTTTTTCCAACTTTTTAATTGATTACCCACAAAACGGCATATACGAGTGGTGGTGATTCATAATTTCCCTTGGAATGCAAGTTTATAATAGTTTTACTGTCAAAATTTGTGAAACATGTTCCACTAAAACAATGTTGCTTTTTTCATTTTTTTATGAATATGAGTTTTTATTTTAAAATAATGATTGGTACATATACTAGTTTTATTAAGATCAAATACCAATTTTAACTTTTCATTTTTGGTTGACTTAAATGTCATTCATTTAGTTTCTTCATAACAATTTAAAAGTATTCATGAATCTGTTTATTACTGTTATTTTCTTTCCTTTCATATCTATTCACTGTTTCATTATTGTTTCATTATTAAATCAGCTATTGAACTCTTAAGTTTGTACACTAATCAGAGTACTTGACTTTAAATTAGAATATGAAAAAAGTTTTCAACCTCTTTTTATAACTACAAGGAGTAAGTTGCAAAGAACTTGGTCAAATACAATCCAGGTATTATTAATGGCTTATTCTGCTTTGGTATTCATATATTGGGCAGGCATGTCAGTGCCCTGCCCTTAATATGATTAAGTTGAGTTTTTATACAAACCGATGACTTTAATTTTGTAATAACTTTTGTAAAACTCAACCAATTTTAATAAAATCTATGTCATCTTGTAGAGACTTCTATTGTGAGTAACCCTTTTATTATACTGAGTCTCGAAAACTGGTTTGGAAAAAGGTTAGATACAAAGTTTTAGGGAAATTTTACTTCAAATTTGATATAACGCAATGCACGCCTAAAATGTTGAACTGAATTACACAAAATTTTTCAGACACATTTAACCTGACCCTGTAAAGGTTTTTTGCTAAAACAAGGGTTCTCTAATTTGTAAACCTATAACAAGGGTTTTAGTGTGGAAAATGAAAAAGATTTTAAAAATCAGGCATGTGATTAATAATCAGAAATAAATTGGAACCAATATATATGTGTTCATGGCGCAGTGGGTTATGACATTTATCTTGTAATCAAGAGGTTGGTGGCTTAAATCCACCCGAAAGCAACTTTAAAAAAAAAATAATAGTAGTTATAGTTGAGAACAAATTTTCTGGTAGTCGTGTGTACATATTAATATCATGTGAGGTGGGTGATTCTGGCAGGCTGATTTCCTGTTAATTTTATGTTTATGCAATAATCAGCAGAGATCAAATTAAAATAATCTAATTGTCTATCTAGAAGTTATAAATGACATCTTAAAAAATCAGAAAATCTTAAAGAAAACAGGACCAGTAAGAAAAATGCATACCTGCACAATGTGTTAATATAATTGTAAAAACTTAAAAAACACTGAACAAGAATATTTTGACATAAAATAGACGAAAAAATATTAATGCAATGGCAAAATTGAACAATCTTATTTTAAAAGTTTAGTTACATGTGGGTACATGCCACTAAAAATAGCTATATTGTGCCACTGCATTAATATTTTTCGTCTATTTTAGGTTAAAATATTCTTGTTTAATGTTTTTATGTTTTTACAATTATATTAACACATTTTGCAGGTTCTCATTTTTTTTACTGGTTCTTAAATGCTTAAGTATATTTAGCTTATTGTGATCAAAACTTGCAATATTCAAAAGTATATATTTTTCTAGGATTTATTCATAATATCTATCTTTACAAGGGTAGATCAATGTTTATAACCTGACACATAGTTATCAACTGAATTTTAATTTGATATTTTCACTGTATAATGTAGTCAGCATTGAATTATGTGCATGGACAAGAAAGGAGATTATATTGTAAAATAAATATTTGTTGTGTAAAATAAAGGCTTTTTCATTATTACGTTACAGACTTATTGATGTACCTACATATATGATTGTTTATTATTATCATATCATAAATAGGTATTCAAGTGTTAATTTCTTCTCATTCACCTCTCTTAGCATTTATACATTAGTTCATAATGTTATAAGTCAAAATTTATTTTTCTCTTATACAATTATCAATTCTGATTTCATTGCTTAAAATTTAATTGTCTTTTTTTTCTCTAGTATCTCTAATCATTTCTGTGCCTTACAAACAATCTCATTCTTTTTTGTTTTTATCAGACATGCTTGGTCACATCTTGAAATATTCAAAGGCCACTGATTTAACATTTTCAACTCCATCTTAACTGATTGCAGAGAAATTCCTTTAAATATTGCAAAAATACTTTTAGATTAACGGATCATACATTTACTGACACACTTAAGTTAAACTAATAAACCATTGCAACATTAATTAATCACTGCTGCCCACAACAGACTGGTTTGAACACTGTTGCTGGGTTTAGTCAATCACTGCTACCCACAAAAGACTGGTTTGAACACTTGCTCGGTTTAGTTAATCACTCTTATCTTTTTTTTTTTTTTTTTGAAAATTCCCCGCCTAAATAGGTTTTTAGTGGCGGGTTCAATTTTCAATGTAAGTTTATCCTAAATTGATCCCTTAGTCTGTGTCCGGCTGCATTCATGCTTGTTTTGTTTTTTTAAATCATGAATTTATGATTCAAACCTTACTGGTAGCATTTTCATCATTATTTTTACCACCACCACTGCTTAATTTATGAGATAAAAAGAAGCATATATGGATGGTGATGATTCATAATTTCCCTTGGAATAATAGTTTGCATTTTGGGAAAGTCATTTCTTTGAATTTTATAGAGTAATTTTCTCACAAGTTTAGCATTAAGTTGGCCTTAGTAAAACCTCATTTGCTTATCAATTTAAAGATTCTGAATATTTCAATCTTTAAAGTCAGATGTTTAGTATTAAATGGTAACTGGGTTCATTAATGTTTCATTTAATTCTCTGTTCCATGGTAATTAAAATTTTAGAACTCAATAACTTGCAGACTATTTTTAAAAATCCCACAATTTAGCTATTTAGTTACATTCTTTGTATATTGCTGCTTCTATAATTCATTATGTTGAAGTGATTTCATGTTCGGCTGTCAATTGAAATTTCACTTGAGATTGAACAAAACTAAAGTTAAGAGTGGAATGTATCCAATTAAATGTCCTAAGGGAAAATGCTCCTGTCTGCATGTACCAAACTGTAAAAGATTCACTTTTCAAACGGCTTATGGTTTCTCTTAAGCATTTTTATATCTCTTTCCTTCTTCAAGAGTGTTTTTTCTATATTATGACTATTAAAGAATAGTTTAATTGGAAATTAAGTTCACAGTGGATATTAACTGAAAGATTAATACTCAAACAGGTTTGGTTAGTCACTCAATAGAAACTGTCACATGACCAACGTCTTAGCAGCATGCCGTGTTGGGGTGATCAATTAAAAAATTGGAAAAAGGGATGATCAATGAATAAGTTACTTCTTTCACCTTTTGTAGGAATTTTTACAAAAAATGAATGCAGCTGGACACAAATTAAGGGACCAATTTAGCATAAACTTACATTGTAAATTGAACTCCCATTAAAAATCTGTTTTTTTAGATATAATAAGAAGTAAATGTTTAAATTTTCAGCCCTCTAGCTCCATTAGTGCGGCCTGTACTCGCGACAAATACATAGATAGCCAGCCAGCCAGCCAGACCCACTTAAAAAATATGTTTTGTGACAGTTTTGATTGACGGTTTCTAATAACTGGATTTCATTTTTAAAACCAATCTATGAAAACAATAATAGTTATGTAATCCTGAAACTTTTTCTGACAAGAGTTATACGTAAAAATCTTGAATAAAAATTATTGACCAATTCTTTTTGAAAGAAACTTGTATGAGTGAATATAAAAACTAAAAAAGCATGAATTATCAGAAAGTAAAATGCATTCCATAGTAAAGGATGACTGTGAGATATCTATCTATCTCTAATGCTGTCTGTGTTAAGAAAAAGAATTTTCAATGTTTTAATTTATTGCCGAGTCAACAAATTAAAATTCAAAAGGATGCTGTTAAGATCTTGCATCTTGGGTGAAACTACAAGTAGTGATGATCAAAATATTATTCCTAATATTGCAAATGGAATTCACTCGAACAAGATGGAATTTGAAGTTAAAGTTAACTGTGATAATAATATTGTTTTTTACTAATTACATATGGAATTATTTTCTCTTTTATGACAACTATCGAATATTATTAAAGTCAAATTCAGAGAAAGCATTCTGATTGACTATAATGATTATTTACTTTAACTCTTAACAGGATTTTCTAAGTCCTGTAATGATTGAGCTAAAAATGGTTTGTCTATTCAAATGTGTATAGTGTCTTTACTTGTGGGAAGATTGTTGTGAAAATTGGCAGTATTGCAGGAAAGGCTTGTGCGGCCTCGTGAGTTTTAGGATTTTGGCTATGTTTGTTTATGTGCGGCCTCATGTTCTTTAAGACTTCAAGAGTTAAAATTGCTTTAGAATTTATTAAATATCACAAAGACCTAAGCAATTAAAGGCAAATTGCCATTGGATTTTATTCTGAAAGATTTAAAAGTATTAAACTTAAACTCGAGATTGATATAGACTGACTTCAATGGCTCCTATTGGCTCAAATTTACTTATGAAAGATTATTCAGCTTAATTCATAGGATTAATTACAAGAGTACGGTCCATAATCTTGCTCAGTCTGTTTGATTTGGTAGGAAAGGAGATCTATCCAGGTACACAATAAATGGAATGGAACTATTGAATCTTTAAGGGGAAATTTCACATTTAAAACTTATGAAATGTTTCAACTTGGAAAAGTGATCATGACGCATAGAATATGGAATCTTTTTGAAACCTATGATACAGTGGTTTGAATTATTGTAGTGGTCTATTAAAACAGGTTGGATGCCTACTTAATTAGATGTTGTCTAGGATAGCAAATGGCTGGAGATAAACTACATGATGGAACAGTATTTCTGGACTGTATGTAGTTTAGCTTGGATGAAGTATTTAGGAGCCTCTTTGTGGTTCCAGTAACAAGTAAGTTTTACTGGATGGAGTTGCTAGCCCTACACCCAACCATCCTCCTTTACCCGGGCTTGGGACTATCGACTTTTTTCTGTTAGTGTAACCTCTTAGATGGACTGCCTTACAGGGGTAAAGGGCTCCAATTTCCCAAGGGCATTAGTGCTAAGTGACTGCAAACAGTCTCGACCAAATCTCAAACTTGGTTCACTGGTTCCCATACTGGTAACTGTTACACCAATCTGCACCTCCTTGCCAATAACTAATAAAGGAAAATGTTTACATTATTTTCTCACCTCTTCAAAATTTCAAATGAAGCAACAACTTTCATATTTTCTTTCAGTTCTTCTAGGATAGCATTTCAAAGCCCTCAATCATTTGGAAATCAGCTAATCGATCAACTTTTAGATGAATTATCTCTTACAATTTTTTTTAATACTTTATTTAATCTCAATTTTTGTTTCCTTTTTTTGTTTTGTGGTTGGTTTCTTTTTCTGAAGAATATTTAACAGGAAATTTTTACACCACCTATTTTTTTAAATTTTACAATTTATGGAATTATAGAAGAGGTATGAAAATGAGTTCTCTTTTTCCCTGTTACTGTTTCCAGCTATAAAACAAACATAATTAGCCATTAAAGATAGTCAATGTTATCCTTGAAGGAAATTTAAGACCAAAAAAACATTTTAATAACAATGGCAATCAAAAGAAAATGCATTTACATATACATAAAACAATTAATGCAAGTATAAGCCAATATATATTTAAATAGATTAACAGATGAATAAATGAACATGTTTATACAAACAAATTGTTCATATATGATTGCAGTCACACTCTCATATTCTGTCCTAATGATTGATTATATAAAACCAGAGCCTGCATTTCCTGAAGGAACTGCAAGTGTGATTGCACCACTGCGTGGCCACCACCAAAAAAAAAACCTTAATGAAAGCAAAAAAACATTTACAAGTGAAGTAACCGAATACTTTGAAACTCTACAAATGGCAGAAAGTAAATTGTCTGGTTTAGTATTACAGTTACATTGTAAACAGAAAACTACTACACTAAAACCTTTAATAATACATTTTTTTCAAAACTCTATGTAAGCACAATACACAGCATTAAAATGCACCAATAAGCGTTGGAATGGGGTTGATATTTTGAAAACTGTAGTAGCGGCCCCAGAAATGAGCTAAATAAGAATTAATAAATAATAAAAATACATAAAAGAACAATACTGTGCTTGTGCATGTGTAATCGCACTAATAATGTCAATGGACCAATACACTTATGACTTAATTATTAAAATATAAAATAGTAATTTCATGATGAATCTATGGGACTAGAAAAGTATTCATCAGCATTTTAATTCTAAATGTACTGCTTCTTGTGATAATTACAAAAAAGTAATAATTAAAAGAAATTAGGAAAATGCTTCATGCTATAATCTAAGGCAAAAAGAAATACTGAAAAGTTAAACTAACAAGTATTTTGAATATTGAAAGTATTTTGTTGTCACTCAGGTAAATAATATGGCTAATGACTATAAAACAGACTAGCATTCCAAGGGAAATTATGAATCATCACCACCCATATATGCTGTGTTGGGAGTGATCAATTAAAAAGTTGGGTTGTGTTCACTAAAAAAGGTCTGAATGTTCAAAAATCAAGCAGGCACAAACTAGTGACTAATCTAGCATAAACTT
This sequence comes from Architeuthis dux, assembly GCA_006491835.1. Taxonomy (NCBI): domain Eukaryota; kingdom Metazoa; phylum Mollusca; class Cephalopoda; order Oegopsida; family Architeuthidae; genus Architeuthis; species Architeuthis dux. Next base: position 4,208,108 of record VCCN01004113.1, on the reverse strand, counting down.
ACATGGCATATTGAACCCCTCTCTAAAAACCTATTTAGGTGGGGAATTTAAAAAGAACAAACAAAATTTTCCCTACTCATTGAGGGGAGTGTGTGTGCAAAATTTCAAGTTTCTACTATGAACAGATGCTTAGATAGATACATATAAATGTCTGAACATATGAATAACGTAAACCCAGCATTAAACCTGTGTTGTGGGTAGCTGTGATTAATAACAGAGTGGGAAGAGATAGATGCTGTCTAGGTTTAGAAGCTATGGCAGCAATAGTAGAGAAGCATTTTACTAAAAGAACTGGATTAAATGTCAAACTCTAATCTGTAAATTACATTAGAAAACGGACAGCAAAATATGCAAGTTATCTTAAATTATATCTGGAAATAATGCTTTTCTGTTATAAGAAAAGTATACTTCTCTCATAGATATACTACTTGAATAACTTGATTGTTCTTCAGTATTAAAATAAAACACTCAATAGTAGATGACTCAGCAGGGCTATCTTTGTCTTTAGTCTGGAACCATAAACAATCACTGATTATTACAAACTATTGCATATAGATTTCATTTCACTTCAAGAATCTAGGATTATAGAATTACTAAATGAATGCTTGGATATTTATGCCATTCAACATAAAATTAGAAATAAACATTTAATCAGCACATAATTGTTATGGCCGAATCATGTTGGGCACACGTATGATCACCAGAGTTAAGCAACGTCAAGCCTGGTCAATACCTAGATGGGTGACCATCTGGGAATACCAGGTGCCGTAAGCAGCTGGGGGTCTGTAGAGAGCCTTCTGTGACAATCCGATTAATCAACCTAAGAAAGAGACGATCTCTACACTATGCTCAATAGCGCATGTCAAAGGCCTTACTCCTCTCTGACTGGCCTGGCTGCAAGCTACAAGAAATGAATGAATGAGCACATAATTTGTGTAGAAATTTACACAGATATCATTCCAATAGCTGAATTATTATTATGCAAATCATTTCATGGATTGCCCTTATGCTTTCAAGATAATAAATTTGGCTTTTATGTTGTCCTTCTAAAGAAACTATCCTACAAATGTATCAACAGATATTAATTCACAAATTATGCACTAGTGATATGTAGGTAACAATTATTTTTCCATCTTTTTTTCTTATGAAAAAGATATGTGGATATTGGTAAATAATTATAGAAAAGTTAAAATATTTTACAATTATCTCTTATATCCATGAGGATATATAGTACATTTCACACTCACACATATAAACACTGAAATTTCTATTGTAGGCAAACAACACATTTTATAAACCGTCAACATAGGTTTCTTCAGTTTTTAAGTGGGTCTGGCCAACTATCTATATGTCATGCATACAGGCCACACCAATGGAGCTAGAGAGCTGAAAATTTAAGAATTTATTCATTATGACTAGAAAAAAACTTTTTTGTTTTGTTTTTTAGACCTCCCACCGATAGTTTTTAGTGGGGAGGGGGTTAAATTTGCAATGTAAGTTTATGCTAAATTGGTCCCTTAGTTTGTGTCTGGCAACATTCACGCTTGTTTTTTGAAAATTCAAACTTTTTTAGTGATGGCTACCCAACAAAAGGCGAGAGAAGTAATTTATTTATTGATCACCCCTTTTTCGATTTTTTAATTGATCACCCCCAACACAGCCTTCTACTAAAAGACATTGATCATGTGCCGGTTTCTATTGAACGACTAACCAGACCTGTTACTTTTTTAATTTTGAATAATAACAGTGATATTTTCTCTGTAAACATTGACTGACCTAGTGTGAAGACATATTACAGAATGGATCAGAAGCCAATCCAAATGTCAAAGAAATATGCAAGAAGTGTAAAGTGTCAGGCAACGCCTGAGGGACAAAGAGAAAGACAAACAATTGATAAGAGTGATTGACTGATAGACTTTCCGCTTGACCTCTTTCATGGAATTCACAAAGCCATCAATACATACAACGTAAATAAAACTCCTGCTCTATCTTCATTCTCACTTATTGGCAGTGGTAGTGACTGCCCCATCTTTCTTTGCTAACCTGGTTGGCCTAATATTTAAACACGTATTGTCATTATTCTTAATGTCTTCTAACCTGTATTAGAAACTGTCAACCAACACTGTCAACATAGGTTTCTCCAGTTTTTAAGTAATTCTGACGGGTTGGCTATGTATGTGTCATGTGTACAGGCCACATAAACATTTACTCCTTATTATGTCTACAGAAAGCTTTTTTGTTTTTTGAAAATTCCCCCAAAATAAGTTTTATGGGTGTGTTCAATTTACAATGTAGGTTTATGCTAAATTGGTCCCTTAGTTTGTGTCCAGCAGCGTTCACATTTGTTTTTTTGAAAGTTTGGACTTTTTAGTGATTCAACAAAAGGCGAGAGAAGTAACTTAAGGGACACAAGAATAACAGAGGGTTGCCAAATTAGCCATTTTTTGGCAACATCTGGCTGATTTTTTCCATATTCAGCCAATGAAAAATCTGTTTAATTTTTAACACATTTTTTAGGATAACTGTTTAAAAATAAATTGAACTTATGGTCTTGTTTTAGAGTATTGAAAGTAAATTCTATTATTTTTCATGAAAACACTGATGCCAAATTTTGCTTTTAAAATTTACACATAAACTATTCCTGTTAATCATTTTATATTAAATTCATGTTCCGTATGTATTAATCACTGCTACCCACAACACTGGTTTATTGCATCACCCAGCCCTAACCATTCATAGTAGAAACTCAATGAGTAGGGACAATGCTTTTTTTTATTTTTTAAAAATTCTCCCCCTAAATAGGTTTAATTTCCAATGTAAGTTTATGCTAAATTGGTCCTTTAGTTTGTGTCCAGCAGCATTCATGTTTCTTTTTTTGAAAATTTGGTTTCTGTAGTGCCCAACAAAAGGCTAGAGAAGTAACTTATTCATTGATCACACCTTTTTCCAATTTTTTAATTGATTACCCCCAACACAGCATATATGGGTGGCGGTGATTCATAATTTCCCTTGGAATGCTAGTTTTTATTTATTTTTTTTTGTCTCTATAAAATGAGGTAATTGTTAAAGCTCAGAAATAAGCAACTCACTTGATACCTATTTCTGACATATTAAATATCTATTTACATGATAGCATATAAATCTACAGGACTACTTGAATCAGTGTACAAACAAGATCTTAAATGAATACCTTTTGGCATGCAATTAAAATTTAAAATTTTTTTTACCATTTTTATTTAAAGGTGACAAAAAGAAACACTCTCATAAATCTCTTGTGGATGATTATTAGCATCTAATTATATTCATAAATGTTAGAGATACCGGCTCCTGCAGGACATAGTATATTTCATAAAATAGTAAATGGTTCCTGAGCATATACAAAGGAAATAAAGTAGTAATTAATTATTAGGGAATCTATTTATGAAAAATAACCTTTAATTTCAGTATTATAAAATTGATTTGTGTGTAGTGTAGTGTAAATATGTAATAACTAGATTTAGGGTCAGAAAACAAAGTGAAAAATTCATGTTTAATTAGAATTTATTCATTAAATATTCAATAAACCCCTTCTAATGATTCACAAGATTCATAATACCATTTTTGTAAAAGTCTTTTGGTTTGGAGGAAAAGAATGTAGAGAAAGTAGTTTTCATTTCATTATATGAAAAACTAGTCCATCAAGATGGTTCTGTAAACTCTGAAATAGGTGGTAATCAGATGGAGCAAGATCTGGAGAATAAGGAGGGTGTGGAATTATTCCCCGGCCGAGGTCTTCAATCATTTCAAATGTGATCTTTGCTGTGTGGGGCTATGTATTATCATGATGGAATACCACACCTTTGCAACTGATCAAACTGTGCTTCCTTTCTTTGGAAACTGTGTTTAAATGCTGTAACAGCTGATAATAAATGTCTGCTGTAATCTTAACATTGACTGGTAGCAACTCAATATGGACCGTATCAATGCAATCCCACCAAACACTTACCAAAACTTTCCTTGGATGGAGGTCCATTTTGGGTTGTGTTTTATCTGATTCCCCTTCACTAAGCCATTGTCTGCATTGCTTTATATTCTTTAAAAATATTAATTTCTCATCACCAGTTAATAATCTTCCCCCAAATTGTGAGATGTGTTCACGAGGGTGCAGATGTCCACTGATGATTTACAGTTGGCTTCTGTCAAATCATCAGGAACCCATTTTCCAAGTTTATGCACCTTACCAAGTTTTTGCAGATGTTGAATGGCTTGAATTCAGTTTTGGAGTTAATTCTTCAACTGTAACAGCACTATTTCAATCATATTCACACAAAAGCAGGTCATTGTTAAACTTCATAGGACAACCTGCTTGTGGCTCATCTCTTAACCTGAAGTCACTTTTTCTAAACCTTTTAAATCGTCTTCAGCAATTTCTTCCATTTAAAGAATCTATCCTGTAAGCTTGGGTTAATGACAGATTAAAAATGCAATAAAATATAATGTACTTAACAGAGATCCTTTATTCATCTAGTGATCGTAATCAACCTAACACGCGTGTGTACTACGAAGCGATTTCTCCAACTGATTAACAATCGCTGCCCCGTTCCAGAACGTGAAACGGCACCCCCTAAGGGGAATAATACTTGATACTTACTTAAAATATCCCATAAACACCATGAATATTTCAGGTTACTTCTGCAGCATTATTGCCTTTTCTAAATTCATTGAGCATTCCATGTCTTATTTGCTTCGTAGACACATCCATCTTTTGGATTTCAAGTTAGTAACTAGTTGAATCATGCTGTGATGATGAAACTTACTTGTTTAAAACTGTACAAACACGTACTAGCATGTATTATTATTTAGGCCTTTTAGAATATCATTCAATCTATCGCTATCAAAATTGCGAAATTTCATTCAATCTTTCGCTATCAAATTTCGGACATTACTTGTGGAATGATCTAATATTTTATAGAGGCAGTGAAAGTCTAATTCTGCTAACCACTGTAATATTAAGATAGCTTTCTTACATAACCTGTTTTCTTATCCAGTAAAAAATATAAAGAAAATAGTGACTTCATAGAATAAAATAATTCTGAACATTTTAGGGATAATTGATGTAGTTTTGTGTTCTGCTGGAGTTCATGAACTGAAATGTAAAAATAATTATTAAGTTTTATAAAATAAATGTATATTAGGATATTTGTATTTTTTACACTTGTACCTTACCTTTGTTAGCCAAAATAATGAAACATTTAATCTATTATTTGTGTTAGGAAAACCATACAGTGATTATCACAAAACAATTTGCATATGTGCATTCATTTGACAAATTTTATTTGTTAAATCAAACAAAATGTGAAAATACTTTACATAATTATATTGAATCAGTGTTACTTTTATACAAGGTTATTAGGTCATCCCAAATCCTCCACAATTCATTAATTGCATTCATTTGTATCTTATCACCTTTTAATTGTTACTTATTTTCTCCTGTACTGAAATGAATTCCAAGTATTGTTGCTTCCATCATATTATTTTCTCTTTGTCAACTTGGTAATGAATTGATTCTAATACTCTAAAACAGAAATCTTTTTCGAATACCTTTATATTTGGCTAAAAAATTATAGTTCAATACATTTCATGAACAAATTTGCAAAAATTAAAACTTCATATATTTATTTACGTATATTTAGGTACGTAGTTATATAAAAAAGTCCATATCCTAATGATGAAAAAAGCATTTATTTTACACAACAAATTTTTTTTCAACATAATCTCCTTCCTTATCAAAGCACTTAATTCAGTTGTGAATATTTGTGACATAGATTGAACATTATGCAGTGAAAATTTCAAATCAAAGTTCATCTCATAACTATGTGTTAGGCTACAGACATTGATCCATCCTCATGCATACAAACACACTTAACTTTATTGATATTTACTAAGTTTAGCTTAATTTAGCTCAAAGCCAAAGGGAGGTAGCTTGTCTGCCTTGAAAATCAGCATTTGAAATTCTGGCTTTTTACCTAAAACACTGACCACTTGCACCAATGAGAAAGGTACAATTACCTCTACCACAAGCCAAGCAAGTAAATAAAGGCCAAAGAGAATTGAACTCATGAAATTTGCAAATTGATCTTCCAGACTAGGCTTTTTGTCTGGTGAAGCAAACGCTCTATCAGTTGTTTACTAACGTTACTGCGCTATGCAAATAATGTAAACAGCCAGCCACTGTGCGGGTTAATATAGATTTGAATAGATAAGAACATTAGAATAACCCGATAGTGTGGAGGGCTATGACGATCAGGGGAAAGGAGGGGGTTTTATTTTATTTTTTCGAGAATATGTCTGCAAAAATTGAGGTGCATCTTATATGCCAGGAAATATGGTACTAAACATCACGCTACCATGGGTACCCTACAAACTTAACTTTATTAGTATATAAAATAAGTTGGTTTTAATAAATATCCAGTAAAAAACTAATGAGTTATTGAATAAAACAGTATTGATCATGGTATCACCTGTAATGCATTGCTGTGGCAAATATATACAAGCAAGTATTGTAGCAGATTCATACATTCCTTGGCAAATGTTTTTTTAACAAAAATAAAAGATATTTTAAATGAGATTATTTAATACTGATTTTACATAATTTTTTCTTATATTTCAAGGATTTGCCAACAATTTGCGAATAGGGGTATGAAAAGTTTACTCTGTTAATCACAAGATTTAAAAAACATTTTGCTAAGTAAGGAGTTAAGTAAATAGAAATTTTAAAATCATATCTTTCGGTTGTATACAGTAAACCTTGAATCCCTTTGTTTGCTTTTATTACATGTATTTATATCATGTAGATACCAGTGAAATTATAAGACTGATTACAATAAGTTTACGGTTTATTTGCTGTAGGTCAACTTATTTATATAATGAGCCATAACATTAAACCTACACATTTATATAAATATATACATTATAAGTGTTATTCTTTTAGGTTCTACTTTTATTTACAAATCATGGCAGTGTTTTTACCTTGTGCTGATAATAAAAGTTATTGGATATTAAAGATTAAAAAAAAGATAATTTCAGGAATCTCTCAGCTAATCTCACTATTCACTCATTTAATATGTTGAAGACAAATCTTGTTTTTAAACATGAATCAAGTGTCCTTAATTTACCTCTGCCAACGAAGCTGGAAGGGGTATATGTATTCACTCATGTCTATCTGTCCATCTGTCTGTCTGTTTGTCCACACAATATAGCTCCAAAAGTTCCCAGTGACATATTTGTGCAAGTTGGCCCATAGGCCAAGGAAGAAGTGATTAAATTTTGGGGCAGATCCAGGAATTTTTTACAGTTACCTTCACCACATCATAGCTATATGTCCACACAATATCTCAGAAAGTTCTCAATGAATTTCAATAAAATTTTCTGGAAGGTTAAGCCATTGGGTAATAAAAGAGTTGGTTAAATTTTAGGGAAGATCCAGGAATTTTCTTTTTTGATTAAGAGATATTTTTTCATTATTTTTCATAAATTTATGTACTCATGTTTGTCCTCACAATATCTTCAAAAGTTCTCAATGAATTTCAATGACATTTTGTGGAAGGGTGGGCCATAGGCTAAGGAAGAATTGATTACATCTTTGGGATGATCAATGAATTTTTAACTGTTACTCCTGCATTGTAGGTATATATGAATTGATTTTCATTCAGTTTTTAGTGACAATGGCATTGGCAGAGGTATGTGCTCTCTAAGTGCTTACTAGTTTTAAATCATGACAACAAAATTAGAGACTAAGATTTGACATTTAAAAGTAATAGAAATCGACTTATTTACTTTTATGGCAAAACTACTGATTACTGAGCCCATTGAATACATTTTGTTTATAACTTAATAATTCTAAAGTCGGTCTAGACTGGGTTCAGATACTTAATCTTTGCATAGTCAATATACTTTTGCAACTCAAGTCCAGAATGGCATGATGATATGTTTTTTTTGTCTGGATGCAAAGAAATGATACTGGAGGGTATATTTTAAGAAAGAATATGCCACCACATAAACAAGGGGATTCATTTCACAACTGCTGAAAAGAAAGAATGCAAATATACAATTTTGTTTTGCATCCATGCAAAAAGACTTTTCTAAGATCTTCTCTATGATAAGGGTAACTAATTTTGTAAATATATTGAATTGTCAATTTTAATAAAAAGATTAAGAATATAATATGAAATTACTCCATATGCATATAGACATTATTTAACAGATTAAATGAAAGCAAAATGCTAATGGAAATTCAATTTGATTAAAATAAAAGCTGGTGAAAAAGCATTATTAATAATAAAAAGTGAATGGTATATAAGTTTATAATACAAAATATAGAACTTAGTTTTTAGATCAGTGGTTCTTAACCTTTTTACCACCATGCCCCGCTAGTAGTTGGAATTTGCCCCCCCCCCCCATCTTCAACTAAATGATAACAAATCCTTTGTGAATTAAAAGAAAATTCTTTTTAAAAATGCGTGTTTTTGTCATTTTATTGAACAAAGAATACAAACATGTTTAATACTTTAATAATATTAAGTATCTCATTAAATGACATTATATATGATGACATTTTGCTTCATAGCTACCAGATCTTCAATGCATGGTCGAATGCCAGAGAGAGAGAGCACAAAGCAAGTACCCTTCAGCGTCCAGTTTATTTTTGTACTTGGTCTTGACAGAGTGTGGAAAATGCAACTTCACACAGATAAGTTGATCCAAACAGAATCTAAAGAGCTTGATATGAGATGAAAGTATAAATAGGAAGGTACTTGACTCAGAACAACTCGGCTGCAAATGTTTAAAAAAAAAATCTAATATTAAAGTGAATAACAATTTTAATATTAAATTTAAATGAATTTCATATTTTAAATTGAAAATGGTAGCCCTAGTAGTCAAAAGAAAATGACAATTACGCAGGTATTGAGGTATATACATTGAAAAAATTATTTGATTATTTCAGGTGAATTTTTTATATATTTTTGAATGTATTGAACCATTCTGAATGTATCTTTTTATTGTGTTTGTAAAAGCCTGAAAAAGAATCACTACTCAGAATTGAAACAGTTTTTGATGACTTTCATTTTGCAGAAGTGTAAAAATTTTCAACAGGAAATCAACACCTGAGAACAAAAAGCCCCAAATGTATATAAAAGAACATTTTATCACCAAAATATGTGTGCCATTAGTAAGAAGAAAAATTGGAGAAATATCTGATATTAGCATTCTTTGAGGAAATTCTATAGAACCGGAGATATTTTTGAAAATTGACAGACTCAAAAGTTGTTTTCCTATCCCTTTGGGCTGGTGCCCCCCTCCCCTGGGGTTGTGCCACCAGGTTAAGAACTACTGGTTTAGTTAAAACCCAAAAGGAAAATTAAATAAGCAAAAATCAGGAATCAATATTTATTTTATTGTTTATTTTAGGTGTAATATTTTTAATGGAGTTACTATTTTTTGTAGAACAATATTATCTTTATATATAAACTAGCATATAAAAATTGTAAGGGTTTTTTATTTATGGATCAGCAATAATGAGCCAAAAGCGATTTTATTTGGTAATTTTATTTTATTAATTCAAGTATCCTAATCTTAAGTTTTTTGAAAGTCTCAACTTAAGAAAAGTCACCACTCCCAATTCTTCTTCACTTTGTCGGCTACATAAAAGGAAGTTGAAAGAGAAAGCATTTGACATTGTTGCATTGCTTCCCACTTCCAACTGTTTGCTCACTCTAGGCAACCTCAAAGAAGCCGAAAGAAAGTGAAAGGAGAAAGAGACAGTCTCTTTGATTGTCGACAGACACAGGTTGTCTGTTGATTTTGGTCTGTGTACTTCTTTGATATGGACCAGTCGATTATGAGTTGTAGGATCTCAGCTAGCAGACACTACAGACATCATACAGCCATACAAACATACTCATTTGCATATTTGGCTTTTATATGCATAGATAAAAATCAAATCATACCAGATTATCTTTGCCAATAATTTCTTTTAAGAATCTGTTATCATTTTGAATGCTATCTTTACTTTCAAAAGTTACTGAAATTTTGTTAATGTGCAAATACATATTTACAAGGTTAGTTTATCATTTAGATGAATATGATGAAAATTCTTTTAAATAATTTTTTCTATTTATTTGCGTAATATGTTAGACTAGTTATTACAAACAACTTGTTTAGAGCACTTGTTTGCTAATTAGTCATTTGGAAACAGTAGCAATGTATAAAATCGGTGCAAAACCAACATTTCAAATTTGTATTAATATTTTTATAAGGTGTTTAAATATATTCTGCAAGATTCAAACTATAGATAGACATATATCTGAATAGACCAAATCGTGCCTTTGAAAGAAATTGTTAGCCATTAAAATATAAAATGTTCAGGAGCACTGGAATTGTTAAAAACAATTCAGCAATTTATTTCACAAAGGTAAACATTTATTATACATTCAAATTCTACTTTCCATATAATCGGCTCAGCTGAAAGTAAAGCACAAGACATTTTTATTACATAAAAAACTGGCTGTTTTACCCCCCCCCCCCCCCGTACAAACATTGGTGCAGCTCAACCAAATTTGACATGCATACCCAATGGCCCTATGGGAATTTAAGTCTTGAGAAGAAATCTTTTAAGGGTTTTAGAGGGGGGGGCTTCTATTTACGATGTAACTATAATGCTAAACTGAACCCTTACTTTCTCCTCAATATACATATATACAATACATACTAGCTAAAAAAATGCCCTATCAGACAGGTTTCAGCTACAATGATTGTATGAATCAGACAGATTCTGCTTCCTGTAATATTAAAACTGTAAAAGATATCAAACCATTTGTAAAATGAAGACATTAAATTTGTAGCTGATTATTTTCAGGAATAATTCTTACTTTTAGTGCGCCTTATTTCTTAAAGATATTAAAGAAGTGTTATATAGCAACTTATTAATATATTTAATTGTTTCATTGAATGATAGCTATTTAAATGAAGAAATGAAGTCAAAAAAGCTATTACAAAATGAAATGCGATCCTTAATTAAAGATTTGATTAGTTATTTGAAAATGAGCTAAAAATGTAATTACTACTCCAAAAAATGATCATGTATAAAATGAATTTGTTTGAACATGAAGAAATTGTGTTTAAAAAGATCTCAACATAAAAGTATTGATCAACTGTTAAATTGGCTTAATATCAACTGAGCAGCAAATTATTTGTACACCTTATGATATTTATCTTTTGAAAAAATTCTGCACATAATTTATCAAATATTTAAATTTTAAAAATTATATTATTTCAAAACAATCTTTATGAAATTATTTCATTGTTTGATTTCATGTAATAAGAAGTACATTACCCTTTATGTCATTTAGCATCTCAAAAGAAAAGGCTGTAATGTTTGAAAGATTGCATGCATTATATACAGTGAAGCATGGGTCTTTTCAGCCTCTGTTTGTAACATTGACTATTGACCTTATTTGTGTCATCCATCATTGCGGAGTACTGCAGTTTGTGGTTTGATCAATACCATACTCAAAATTTTATCTATTGCCTGGCTCTTGGCAAAATATTATTATCATCTACTGAAAACACGAAAATCATTTAACAGCTTCTCTCACAATTATATACAGAAACACATACTACATAAATTGGCTCTTTACATGCCTAAAGATTAAAGGTTATTTCATAAAATTCAACATTCATAATGTGGTGTTTATTTTGACCAGTATAGAATACTTCTTAAGGGAACAGAAACAGGCAGTTTTCTCTTTCAAAGCATTTAATGTTAACTCTGCATAACTATAATATATAACAGGTCTGGTTAGTCTCTTAATAGAAACCGTCATGCGACCAATGTCTTTTGGCAGTATGCCATGTTGGTTGACGGTATCTAATATTTGGAAATAAAAGTACTTCTCTAACAATAAAGAAGTCAAATAAGTAATATATAAAAAGGACGAGATTATGATCAAATTGATGAAAAGCCTTAAATCACTGAGAGCCTGAGGGGAATTCAAAACATTTAATGATATATTTAAGATATTTATTTATTAATTTGAATTATTTTATCATCTTTTATTCGGCTGGATAATTTCCAATATTTGTAATTTTTAATGCTTTACTATGTCAATAAAAAAGTCAAAACTGTCTTTCATAATCCTATTTCATTCAATAATGCACTTTTTTCTTTTTCAACTAAAAAGAAATAACCTCAAGCTCTAAATTAGCAATGATGATATGAAAGCTGTCATGTATAATTCTTGAAAATGCTAATTTTAAATGGACTATTTAAAAAAAAAAGGAAGCAATTGGTAATTAAATTAGTGACCAATTTTTCAGCTTGTTTACTTGCATTATCTCCTATTCATAAATTTTAAATTAGAGATTCTATTTTTTCAACAATGAGGTAAAGCACATGGCTTAGTACTTTCATTGATTGGTGATTTACTGAAGTATATGATCACTTATAAACCCTAGAATATTTCCTAAGTACACATTATGACAGAATTCTGATTGATCAATAATAAAGTTATGGATCAAGTGAAATTCTCTCATAATTGTTTGGCTTGATTTTAAAATTTTCTAAAAGTGAATCATTTGAATATTAATTATCCTTCTCAAAACTATAGAGAAATTAAAAAAAATGTCCAATGACTTTTTTTTGTATAGTTTTGAGAATGGTCATTAATATTCAAATGATTCACTAAATGATACCCCCTTTAAACATAATTTTTGTTTAACCATCACACTTGGATTTATACCTGAAGAAAGCTGAAGAATGGATCGGCCGAAATGCTGTGTTTACAATAAAAATAATAAGAAGGAGTTCAATCGTCCGTAGAACCAGTCCAATGACTTGTTTATTAATGAATTAATGTACACAGATATTGTTTCTTTCTGATATGCAATAAGTTATTAGAAATCAGGTATTTTCTATTTTTTGGTAAAAAGCCAGTATTTCATATAATTTTGAATTTTGCAAATTGAATCCAGTGCAAAATTTTCTTTATCATACAAATGTGGATATTTTTCTATTTAGTAAGTTCTTAGTACTAGAACTTATTCTAACCACTCTCAAATTCTCCTGCAAATTTATATATATTTAAAAAAATAGTATATAGATTTTAAAGAGTGTAGTGTTAATATAATCTTTATCCTGCTCTGTTTCAAGCTTAATCATATGGATTAGTTTTCTTTCCTTTTTGTAACTGCCCCCTGAGCTCTTTTGGCAGCAACCTCTTGTAATTTTCAGCTAGCAAAGATGTTAGAAGATATCCTTTCTTTTCCTTTATTAAGGCACAAGCTCAAAATCAGCCTCCCTTTTCACTGTCATTTGCAGTATTTCTTGAAAGCTTCATTCGACACTTATACTTTTTTAAATAAAGAAAATTCATGTTCCATTTTTTAGAAAGTATGAAAATCAAATTTTTAATCACTTTTCTCATGCATTAACTTTCTTAATTCACTTTAATCTTAACATAAATTGTTAGCATTTGAATTCTTTGTTTTGAATACATAAACAACTATCTTGATTGTATCCTAATCAGAAACTTTATTTAAAATGCATATTACATTGAATTTAATCAGTTAATGAACTGTCCAAGTAAATTATCTACTTCTGAGCTTCTTTTAACATATTTTAAAAATGAGTTTTTCAAAACAAATGTTTTGTGATTGATTATCAGTGTAAATAACAAATCATCATTATTGAAAAATGTTATACTTTGTGGGACAACATTACACTTTTGACTGACATATGCATGTTGTGAAAACACCAGAAATTATTACTTTTTAATTAAAGAAATGTTGTAAACAAAAATAACATTCTTTCAATTGTTCTAATTTTATTAGTGATTTAGAGATATGATGGTAAAATAAATGCTTTTGCTTTATTTATCTGCAAATTCATATGGAACAATTTTTCTCTCTCTTTGTTTTACTCAAAAGTAGAAAAGCTTAAAACTAGAGTGTCATTGTGATGAAATATTCATATTTTAACAGTAAATGCATTGGGATTTTTAACAGCATTTAAACAACTTTAAACTATTATTACATTTTCTCTTAACATTACATTAGAAATGGTATAGAGCTTTGCAATTTTTTCCAGTGAACTTTTCTTATTCCCTTTGCCAAACGAACACTCTTTTAGGAAATTGAGGTCATTGAGAGATCTTTGCATCAATTGGCTATTCCCATCTATTTCTTATACTCTTGAAAATTGTCTGCTATTGAGTTGGCACCACATAGAAATTTGTTGGCATCTTTTCTTCCATTTGATGAACCTGTAATGAATTCAGTCTTTATTGCTTTCCTTCTGTGAATATTCCCCCTTCATTCAGTTTGGTTCAGCAATCAAGATTTAAAGAACAAGTCTGAAAGTCAGACCATAGATGTGCTAGTTCTTTTCTTGTGTGAAGATCTAGCAAGGGCAGTGTTGCCAGCTTTATTTTCAAGTTTACATCTAGAATTGAGTTGGAAAAAAAATCTTGAAACATCTAGATTCTCCAGATATATATCTAAAATCTAGGATATATATTACATATCATTAATAAATTAAATGTGACTTTAATCTTCAACATTTATTTTATTAAAATATTACTTAATTTATTAAAAATATTACTTATTTTATTACTATAAATTAAATAAAAATACTACTTATTTTATCAAAAATCATCTAAATAGCAATTTCTGACATCTAGATGTAACACTGAGCAAGGGATGTAACTCACATTTCGGTATGTCAGCCTATCAGTCAGTCAGTGACAGCAATTGATGGTAGAGATGCTTGCACATCTAAAAATTGCATTTTGGAAATGTAATTCTTGTAAAGATCTCGTATGCAAAACTGTAGTTATTTTGAGGGACTTAAAAAAGGTATTATTTCTGTATTTGCTTAAAGATGTTCTTAATAACTGAAGAACACATATTATACTACCTATCCATTTCTAGACATGCACATTTAAGGAACCATATTTCTTTAATGCAACTCAACAAAGCAAAAATTTTAATTCACATTTAAAAAGAACCTTTTAATTTTTGTCAAGAATTATCAATCCATCATATCCAACTGCACATTTTGGACAATCATTTAATTCTAAACACTCAAACGGACCTATGTGAAAAGTTTTTAAAATTTGTTCTTTTTCTTGTTTGTATATACATCCACATTTATTCTGTTTATATTCTTCATAAGATTTCTTTTGTAACATCATTTGATCGACAATTCTATTTATTTATAACATATTTCAAATCTGAGAAAAAAACATGCAATATCAGAAAGAGTATTTTCAAAGATCCATTAAACTCCAAATATACAAAGGCTAAAGGTCTGAGGCCTGAGACATTGTGTAAATATTATTGTTATGATGTATGCTTGTATATACAAATTGTATACTTTTTTTCACACCAAAATAAAACGTTATAATATAGCAGCCTTTATACCCAGAGTTTATGCATGAGCAGTTACCATTTAATTCGTCTAAACTCTTTTGCTTGTTTTGTAAAAAAATCATCTTTATCTATTTTAGAGATTTATTTTCTGAGATAGCCATTATAAATTAGATTTGGAGCTAGCAATTGTTTAATAAGTTCAACTCAGAAAGATAATGCTTTTTTTACATTTCACTATTTTTGTTTTTATTCTACATACTAAGTAAACTAAAAGAAATAGCAAGAACAAAAGTTTGGTAGTTGCAGGAAATTTCAGTTGATCAGAACCAGAAAAGTTTTGAAATCACTGAACTATAAACTCTTTCCATTGTTTATATCTCCCATTTCTACCCAAGTTGGTTATGAATTTTATAAGTATTTTAAAGACATTATGGCAATTTTCATTCTAATCTTTTCCTAGTAAATTTTCTAGTAAAATTAAATAGGTTATTAAAATATATAATTTTCATAAATAATCCAGTTGGACTAAAATCTTAACTTATTATTGAAGATCGGTACAAAATATATATTTATGTGTTTTAACATTATTGTTGCTGTACCTTGAAGTGTATTTAGGAAAATGATCTATGTGATAATTTCCGATGTTCCCTTGACACAATGAGTTACAGCTTTAATTGTTTGGAAGTATTCAGCTCCCTATTTTCTTTCTGACTTATTATTAATTTCTTCACTAGTTGTACATTTATTTGCTATTCAAATGTTTCATCATTTTATCTTACTTTATTCTATTTCATTTTTTTACAGTTTGAATACTTGCTCTATCTACATTTGAGGCATACTTGATCTGGTAAATATCCTCCATTTTATTATTCTATCCACTTAAATTACGTTTTTGCCATTACAACTACTTTTTACTGTTTTTTTAATTTTAGTTATAAGGTTAGTTTTCATATTTTAATGTATAACTTATAAGAATGTGTTTATTTGCTTAGCAATATCCTTTTTATACTGATATTTTAAATCTAATAATACTTACTGGATTATCAGGATTAAAATGTCAGTTTTGATAATAATGGATATTTACAATACAAAACTTTAAAAAGAGGTTTTATGCTGCATATTTTCCCTTCAGTAAATGCTTTATGGCTTCTAATTAGAGTTCCTTTAATTTCAGCTAAGTAAAATTAATATATTGCTTCACTTCTGTTTTCATATACATTTTGCATACATAGTCCACCTACTTAGAATTTTCTTGGGAAAAAAATTTATTTTCTATTTAATTTTTTTTTTATAAATATGAATGACAATGTGACAAATCAGATCTGCCTTTCTCTCAGTCTATAGAAAAATTGCAGACATCTTTTGACCAACTAGCATCTTTAGGTTAAAACTGATTTTTTTCTTTAATTTTATAAAAAAAAATGTTTGTATGTTGAAGGCTTTGAAAGTACTGTTGGTATTTTTATATGGAATTATCAGTGCCAAAAGTATTGAGTTTATTGTTAAATAGTTTACATCACCTGATTCTATGTTAAATGAACAGTATAATACAAGGTTTTCTGTTTGAAATTAAAATATTTCCTTTTAGTTATATAAGAATGTAAAAACGATAACAAAATCTATTTGATGACAGTTTAAATAATATACAATTTAATCCAAGTTCTTAAAATTTTAAACTTCTTTTTGGATTCAAATAATTTTTCAGATGATTGAACTCCTTCTTGTTGTTTGTGTTGTTAACACAACGTTTTGGCTGATCCATTCTTCAGTCTTCTTCATGTGTAATATCTGAATGTGATGGTGGTAAACAGAAGTTTTTATCCCAATGGAGGCAACGTTTAAAACGTAGGCTGAAAAATGGATCGGCCGAAACGTTATGTTAACAACACAAACAAGTTCAATCGTCCGAAAAACCATTTGAATGTTAATGACCCTTCTCAATACTATAGAAAATATTCTTTTTGGATATATCAATATTTCACATAATGCATATTAGAAACCGTCAAACAAAACTGTCAACATTGGTTTCTTCCGATTTTAAGTGATTCTGGATGGCTGGCAGTCTATCTATGTATGTGTCAGACATACAATGGAGCTAGAGGGTTGGAAATTTAAACATTTACTTCTTATTATGTCTAGAAAAAACAATTTTTTGTTTTTTAAAAATCCCCCTCCCCAAATAAGTTTGTAGTGGGAGGTTTAATTTATAATGTAAGTTTATCCTAAATTGGTCCCTTAGTTTGTGTCTGGCAGGGTTCACACTTGTTTTTTGAAAACTGGGACATTTTAATGATCCAACAAAAGGCGAAAGAAATAACTTATTCATTGATCATCCCATTATCCTATTTTTTAATTGATCACCCTCAACACAGCATGTTGCCAAAAGATGTTGGTCATGTGATGGTATCTATAAAGTTACTAACCAGACCTGATTTTGTAAAGATTCCTGATACTTTGTGTGTTCTTGTTGATTGAATTCCTAATAATAGAAAGTATGATGAAGATGAATGTAAAGAGATAATTGGATCTTGAAAAGTTTAAATAAGATTGGTATGACTTGTTAGAAAGTCAGGGAGAAGATATCTAAGGGGAAAAGTGAATGTAAAAGAATAGAGGATAGATTAACAGAGCTGAACCAGTGTTAATCCAAATTACATGATAGGAGAATCCTTTCTTAGTTGTTGAACCTAATAGGTTTTTCATATGCATATTTTGTAATTATCCTTCAAATCCAATTTTAGAAAAAAAATCTATATAAATAGTATATAAAAAATTGATCTAAGCTTTGAATTTGTCTATAATCCTCCTTATGAATGTGAAAATGTCATGCATTGGAATATTACATACATTTTTTTATGGATATTATTTTATTGTTACTTATTTCAAGTAAAATATAATAAGAAAGAGAAAAAAATATTTATTAATATCTGGGTTTCTTTTTTGTTTCTTTTTTGCTAAAGTTTAAAATTGCACTCAGTACAAAGACTAGGATTGAGGAACCTCTACCCAACGCTAAGGCATTACAGCCAAATCATGTTGGATACATCTGTCCTCATAAGATCAGCAATGTTGAGCCTGATCAGTACCTACATGGGTGACCATTGGGGAATACCAAGTGCCGTAAGCAGAATGAAGCTTTGACAGGCCTGGCAAGCCGGAATTGGGTCTTACTAACAATTGCCTTTGTGTTTCTAACCCAGCGACACCCTCAATAAGTTGAAGGTGATTTGCTTATCAATTCAAAGATCCCTTTATAGGTGTATGTAAACATAACATTTAATTTTTACAATTCTAATTCATTTGCATATGCTTTTGATAAAGCGATTCTCACTCTTGATTATTGGTGACATCACATTTTGATTATTCACATAGATTCAGCAATTATCTGATTGTTGAAAATACATATAAGAATAAATAAAATATATTCTATACTGTTACTGTTGATGATTATTTGACTGTTTCAGTTGATTATTAATTATTTTATTTAAATACTAGAATAGCATAGTTAACTTGAATAATTTATACTTCATATAATTTTGAATGTTCTTTCTATATGTCTTTTTAGTTTACTATCAAACGTTGCTTCTTCAAAAATGTGAAAAAACCTCTTTTCTAGATATTGAGAGATTATTTTGCTTCAACTGTCATTTGCCTGATTTTTTGTCTCCATTTTATTGAATAATTAGAGCATTCTGTTTCTTTTCACTCTCATAATCAAAAGTAAATGATTTTGTACTTACTGTTTTTCAAACTTACATGATATATTAAGTTTATTTCATCAAAAACTCGTTATCCATCAAATGTAACATTTGATTATTTTATACTTTTCCAAATCCCAATGCAGCTTACAATTTCTTTGTACATTTAGAAATATAATAAAAAATTAACATTTCTGCTCGTGTAATAAAATATTTTGCTCAAAATTTAGCAGCAATATGTTTTGATTTAAATCCAACTTTTTAAAAACGTTTTATTAATCAAAAACCTGCTACTCCCCCTAAAATATTCTGGTATTCCCAAGCTCAAGCTGCTAGAAATGTCTCTTAACACTTTTTAAATCATCTCCTTTTTGGGACATAGTAGAGAAATTTGTATTGCTTTTATTTCTGCATCATTATTTTAATCTCCAGTTGAGATCTTAATCGCAATAATCTTCTCTCTTTTTCTGTTCTCAGCGAACAGATAGGAATTAAGAATTCTTTATATCTGCTGATTCTACGAGAGCAAAAAAAGACTTTTTTTATATTTGACAATGATCTTAATGATTTAACTTCTGTTATCTTGAATTCATTCATTTTTAGAGGAATGCAACCATTGTTTATTTGCATATGCATTAAAGGCATTGTTATCTGCCAGGAGAGGGAAACTCCAACAAAACCTACAACCTAGGGACCTTGCTGCCATTATTACACCTCGGTGGACCATGCTATGCAAACCCTTAGTTTAAAGGTGGGGTTGGCTGTGCTCACCTTAAAATTTCATTGTACAAGGCAATCCACATACCAGGCCACGCCAGCTGAAAACCTGAAAGACGTGGAAAACCCTCCCCAAATCTTCACTCGCGAAGCAAAGCCTTTCATTATTATTAATAATCAAGATGTACAGATGGCCTAACTGATAAGGGGCCAGCAAACAGCATTCATAACTTATTTATTCTGGTGGTCCCTCATGTTATTATTTACTTTACATCTTAAAACTTACTTTATTCTGTTTGATTACCAGTCATCTTAATCTTATAATGTATACAAAAAAGAATTGTGAGGATGCTGATGCTTCACAAATTGGCTTCATTATCTTTCATATGTAGACCATCCTCTAAAATTTAACGATTATTTGTTCAAACTATTATTAATAATGATCATTTCTTTTCTATAGTCATCTCAAAAAGAATAAGTAAAATTATATTGAGAGCAACAAAAGTGATTAATACCTTATTTATATAAAAGTGAATTTTATAGTGAATCAAATGAATAGTTGTTTTATTTATTCAGCACATTATAATATGCTGCTGTTAAACATCAAGGCTTTGTTTTACTTCATTAAATAAGTTATTAAACTTAGTGAATTAAAAAATGTTAACAAAGTAAATTGTAGCTGTTTGTATAATAGAATTTGATTTTTAAAAAAAAGTTTTATACTAAAGCAATCATTGCAAATCTACAATTGTTTTTTGTTTATATTTCCCTTTGCAAATGCTACCCCATTAGCAATGATCATAATGTTATTGTCATGTCATTTCTGGGCAAGCTAAAATCATTACAAAATCAGAAAACTTCTCTTTGATCTTCTCTTCCCTAACTTTCAATATTACCAATCTCTGTAAATATCTTTTATTGATTTCAAAGAATAAGGTCCACGAGGTCTGCATGCAAAGAATAAATTTCACATCTATAGCTTGTAACCAAGTTTTCTCTTTGCTAATCAATTATCCTTCAGTGACATAAAAATAAATGTTAATCTTTGGTACACTAACTGTATTAACTTATTTTTCTTTATCTTTTTGTCATGAAATTCTGGTTTATCTTTCATTCTCACTCACACTTCAGCTTTTAGCAACCAAAACTATTTTTCATCAACTCCATTCTGAAATTTTCTTTGATGCATTTTGAAATTAAAACAATTATCCTGATCTTGTAATACATGTCTTGTTTTTCTAAATAAATAATTCAACTGTTTTTTTATATATAAAAATTTAGAATTAACGAATTGTAGTGGTCAAGACACATGTTGCTAGTAATCTTACCAATTAATTCATCATTTTACTCTCCAGTTGACAACAGCTGCACCTATTTTGACTGAACCTTGTATCTAGCCTATTATTTCATAAATAATTTGAACAACAGCTGTTTGTTTATGAGATATTTACTCATTAAAACACATCTCTATTCAGGGCCAAATTTAACACTGATGGCACCCAGTGCATAACATTTCTTTAGGGCACTTCTATTTTTGTTTCAAGCTATTATTTTTAAATGAATCAAAACAAAAATGAAATATTCATAAAATCATGATGTTTAATTTAATGTAAAGTCCTTCATGGATCAATAATCTAACTCTATGTAACATAATAAATCCACAAACAAATTGAAACACATTTTTAAAGACATATTTTGGAGGGTGGTCTAAAATCTTGGGGAACTGTGCAGCTGCACTGTTTGCAATGCCTTCAGTATGACCCTATCTGTACTTATGAATATTTTTGTCTAAAAAAAAGTTGACTAATCATAAATTGGTCTAGAGTTCTACTTGAACTATATCAACATTCTCTAATTTTATTCATCATTCTACTGTATGTTTATTTATTCATTACAGTCTTCTTTCTATCCATTAACATACTTGTAATATCTTATCAATGCATTAGCTTTTGAAAAATACATTATTATTATTTTATTATGCTTCTCTGGGCATCTCCAACTATACACAGTATTACAATAATTGGATGTGTTGAACTTCTTAAATAAATTAAAATAGATTGAATATCTAAACTGTTTGTTAAATAATTACTAGTATGTATGAATGTTTTCTTGCTGTTAACTAAAGTTGTGCAGTCAATCAATAAAGGCCAATTTTAGCTATTAATCTGTTTGTCTTGCTCTCCTTTGACTAGACCCTCTCATGCTGCAAATCATAGTCTTCACTAATGTATTTTGGATGTATTTTTAGTAGATGTTAGAAATTTCCAGCCTCCAATCCTCTGGTACAAACCCTTGTAATGATGGTGTGCAGCATTTTTCCTGAGTCATTGAATAAGAAGGACACATTAAGCTAATTGCTGACATCAGTGTGACCCATACACAAGTTGTCATTATTGGTGAAAAGGTATTCTTCTTATACTCTTACTAATCACCTGCTTGCTGCACAAGGTCATTTTTGCAGCACATAGAGAAAACGACACAGCTCTCATTCCTTATTCTTTATGTGTGCACACATACACACACTCACGCACAGTGCACTGTTAAGCAATTTGCTTAGGCTTAAAAAGCTTTCTTTTTTTACCATTTTGATTTTTCTACATTTTCTTTCAATTTAAAGTTTAAATGCTTGAGTCATATAGGCTTGATTAAGAGAAAGGCAAAGTTGACTTCTTAAGAAGTTTTTATTATCTCATCAGCGATGTGAAGATTTTTTTCTAAGAAGTTTTAAAAATCTAGGAATTTAAAGGCAACACCAAGAACTTTAGATTAACTGATTCTAAAATAATTGGAACAGCCAAGTTCAATATTCAAATATTTCTGTTACTTGTAATATCTTATCAATGCATTAGCTTTTGAAAAATATATTATTATTATTATTATTTTATTATGCTTCTCTGGGCATCTCCAACTATACACAGTATTACAATAATTGGATGTGTTGAACTTCTTAAATAAATTAAAATAGATTGAATATCTAAACTGTTTGTTAAATAATTACTAGTATGTATGAATGTTTTCTTGCTGTTAACTAAAGTTGTGCAGTCAATCAATAAAGGCCAATTTTAGCTATTAATCTGTTTGTCTTGCTCTCCTTTGACTAGACCCTCTCATATTGCTATTCTACTGCCAGAAAATTTGATAGTAATGTGATAATTTCAATTTCTAATCAGACACATCTATATCCAACTTATAAGTCCTTCTTTTAAATGGTATAGTGTGATTTGGTTCATCTACTTTGCTTTCACACTTGTAAGTTGATAAACGTTTTTCATAACTTTCTTCATTACCAAATATCAAACAAGGATAAGAAATACACTTTAACCAACCTACATTATCTAATCAAGAACGATTTTAATGATTCTTCCAATTAAAAAATAAATCTTCATGAATTGATATTTGAAGATAATTATCAATACTACTGATAAGAATATTGTAATAACTTTCTTTTATGTTCAATGATAAAGTAGTAGAAATCTTCATAAATAACATTTCACTTTTCTTTCACCTTTTTCCACACTTCTTCATATACATTAACTTTTTTGTTTGTTAAATTTTAGTGCAATCACACAATTACTTTCTAATGAATGTCTTACTCTACACGTTTCTTTTCAAATACTATTAAAATGCAAGAATATGTCTCTGAATCCATAGTTATATTAAATTCCTTAATTGAAAATTAGTTGTAATGCACATTTTTCTTTATACTTTTATGGTTTGACTGCATTTTATTCAAGACTTGGAACAGAAATAAGTACCATGCAGTCTTCTATAGAAAGAAGTTTACTTAAATAAGTTAATTTGTATTTTTGTTTGATAGGTTAAATTTGCTGTTAAGTAATTGTTGTCTACATTGCTTTGTTTGTCTTGATATTAACCTTCTTTTTTTTTATGTCTTAAGGCCTTGTTGACTTACCACTGAAACTTCTACTTAGCATCATTACATTGTCTCTCTATCTTTGTGACGACAAATGTTTAGCAAAGAATTCAGTCAAACACTCTATTCAGATGACTTTATAACAACTCATACTTGTTCAAAATTACCATTGGTCTTTCATTGCTGCATAAATACATACTACCTTCTTACTCAAAGCAGGATTTTGATAGCTACCTGTGCTCTCTGTAATTAGTATTTAGACTGAATGATATTTTGGACTCCAAATGCAATAAAGACACTCCCAAATATGCTAAAATTAAATTTAATAAAATACATTCTGTAATCTGTTGATTTGAGGATAATCTTTGTTACTTATTAAACTAGAAAGCACTCAGATAGCAGATACTTTTGCCAATGCTGTACACTAACTAAAAACTTAATGAAGAATAAAAAAAGAATTGAGAAAAAAAAAGGGGGAGAAATTTAAATGTACAAATATTGAGTTATATCACTTAAAATTTAAATCCAGCCTTTTTATTGGGTGTTTGTTTTTAACCTCTTTTCCTGCAGAATAATAAAAAATATCTCTCAATCAAAAACAAATTTCTGGATCGACTCCAAAATTTAATCAATTCATGGCCCACTCTCCCACATAATTTCATTGAAATTCATTAAGAACTTTTGGAGATATTGTGTGGACAGACCAACAAGCACACAGACAGACATTAGTGAATGAAACTTTGTTGCCAGAGGTAAATTATTGGATAATTTAAAAATATTAGAAACCATCAACTATAGCTATCAACATCAACATAGTCAACATCAACATAGGTTTCTTCAGTTTTTAAGTGGGTCCGGCTAGCTGGCTATGTATGTATATGTCACACATACAGGCCGCATCAGTGGTGCTAGAGGGCTAAAAAAAAAATTTTTTTTTTTCAAATTTGCCCAAATAGGTTTTTAATAGGGGTTTCAATTTACAATCTAAGCCTATGCTAAATTGGTCCCTTAATTTGTGTCTGGCAGTGTACACATTTGTTTTTTGAAAATTCAGACTTTTTTTAGTGATCACCACCCAACAAAAGCGAGAGAAGTAATTTATTCATTATTCATTAATAAAACTTTTCAGATTGTTTAATTGATCACCCCCAACATCGCCTGCTGCCAAAAGACATTGGTCACGTGACAGTTTCTGTTGAGTGAATAACCAGACCGGTTTCATTTGCTTTTGATTGATGCATGAAATAATATCTTACTTGAATATAATATATTTTATATATAGATACAAAATATTGGGTAGAATTTAATCATAATAGTTATCTTCTGTAATATATATCACTTAAAGGATGCTTAATGAAATTTAAGCATTCTAATCCAAAGTTTTACTTCGAAGAAATTTCAAATACTCAACTATAATGCAATGTATCATTAAGCAAATGTCAATATTTGTACTGAATTGGTGCGTATTGGTTCATTGATATTGTTATTTAGATACAAAATATTTATCAATTTGTTATGCACTCTAAAGTTATTCATTTATCTCAAAAGATCAAATGAATCTGAAACACTTAGAAACTTTAACCTGATTTGTGCATGTTTATTAATGGATTTTCTCTCTGGAAGAAAATAAAGTTTGTTGCATATAAAGATGAGACCATTAGTAACATGAAAGATACAATGGTTTCTCTTGTTCATTGCTTGAGATGAGCTGCTCATCTAGAACACTCAGTTTTCTGATGGTCTTCATTTCCTCATGTTACACTATTAGTGTAGGTTAGAGCAATTCTCTCAGCATTCAATATTAGAAACCGTTAACCAAAACTGTCAATATAAGTTTCTTTAGTTTTTAAGTTGGTCTGGCTGGCTGACTATGTATGTATGTATGTATGTATCACACGTACAGGCCACACCAATGAAGTTTGAGGGCTAAAAATTTAAATATTTACTCCTTATTTTTTCTAGAAAAACTTTTTTTTTTCTTTTTTGAAAATTACCCCCTAAATAGGTTTTTAGTGGAGGTTCAATTTGCAATGCAAGTTTATGCTAAATTGATCCCTTAGTTTGTGTCCGGCAGCATTCACGCTTGGTTTTTGAACATTTGGAATTTTTAGTGATCACTGCCCAACAAAAAGCAACTTATTCATTGATCATCCTTTTTCAAATTTTGTAATTGATCACCCCCAACACAACATGCTGCCAAAATACATTGGTCACACGGTTTCTATTGAGTGACTAACCAGACCTGTTTTCATATGTTTTGGGACAGAAGATAAGTTGCATCTGTGTCCTATAGTAAGTAACTTTCTCTGCTGTAGATCCACATTGATATTAAAGAGATTGCAGGGAGGGAAATTAGCTCAATGAAAACCAATATGGCTGCCTGTAGTGAACTCTATTGATTGTCTGTGTAGTTGTCAATATGTTCGCATAGTGTGCGCGTGTGTGTGTAGCAGGTTGACTCGTAAGAAGTTGGTTGCTGATCAGCCACCAGGTGGTTGGGTGGTCAATTAGATATTGTTAGCTGTAAATCTATACCTGCAGCCATCAATCATATCAGTGTATTGATTTGTGAATGGTGAGATCTATTCTCAAATCTGATACCTATGAACTACACTGACTGGTTTCACTGACAACTGCTTGTGGTGTTCATAGATGCTGTAGTATTATAGATTCACAGGAACAGTCATAATGCTTGTATATGGACTAGCAGTGCAACACATCAATCCATTCCATCATATTTTACAACTTTTAGCAAACAATCTCAGCAGTAGCCATACATATATAAAATTTAATATCCTTATTATCATTAATTACATTACCAATGTATTTTATCAAAGATTATCAGTATATCAAATTTTAACACTTTTAATGCTACTCACTTTTTACAGTTATACACTATTGTGCTAGCCGTTTCCTTGAGACCACTGATGAGATGTGAAACTGGGTCATATAGTTACATATAGTTACAGATACTTCTAGAAAAATGAACGTGACCCAGGAATACTATCTACAAAAATATGAAATGACTACATTTATTATGGTAGGATTTAGTTTGCTCAAATATATATACATATAGAATATACATTTTGTTATATTGGTATTCAATATGCGCTTTATTTTTAGATTTATTTTAGCTGGAGTATATTAGAAACTGTCAACCTAGGTCTCTTCAGTTTTCAAGTTGATCTGGCTGGCTGGCTATGTATGTATATATCATGCATACAAGCCACACCAATGGAGCTGTAAATTTCAACATTTACTCCTTATGTCTAGAAAAAACGTTTTTTAGTTGGGGTTCAATTTGCAATGTAAGTTTATACTAAATTGATCACTAGTTTGTGTGCAGCAGCATTCACGCTTGTTTTTTGAACATTCAGACTTTTAGTGAGAACTGTCTAACAAAATGCGAGAGATGTAACTTATTCATTGATCACCCCTTTTTCCCAATTTTTTTAATTGATAACCCCAACATGGCATGCTGCCAAAAGATGTTGGTCACGTGACGGTTTCTATTGAATGACTAATCAGACCTGTTTATATTTTGTGATTGGTTGGAAAATGTACTTTGATGACTATTCTTACTTTAGAAATACTGAATGTATTTTAGGAATTCCTGTCCTCAGAAAGAAAACCAAAGCAATTCATTTTTGGAGCTCAATTTTATTAGGAAGCAGTAGCTTATTTTCACTTTGTTTGTAAAAAGAAAATATACAAATGTTATACCCAGAAATTTGTTGTAGTAAGCAGTAGAGTGAAACCTAAAACACAGAAATCGAATACTCTTAGTTGATTGTTTTCATATATCTACGTAGGTACATCAATAAGTTCACAGCCTAATGATGAAAAAAGCATTTATTTTACACAACAAATATTCTTCAACATAATCTCCTTCTTTGTCAATGCACTTAATTCAGTGGTGAATATAGATCAAACATAATACAGTGAAAGTTTCTGATTAAAATTCAGCTAGTAACTACATATCAGGCTATGGACTTATTGAACCACTCTCATGAATGAGATTATTGACTTCTACCAAGCAAAATGGTCTATTAAATTGTATTTCTTTTAAACACTACTAAATAATAATCGAACTATCTGTCACTTTATAGTATTGATTTCTATTGTGGAGAATTCAAAGTATAAAAGTAACTTGGTAACATTTGGTTGTAATTTGCTGTATTTTATTTCCATGAATGAATTACTGACAGTTAAATATCCATATAGCTTTTGCTTTTCAATACAGTGGTAACAAAATGTTCTCATTTAAGAGGTAAAAATTGAAAGAGGTATATTTTATAGAAACATTTACAGAGAATCTAATAAATTGTGGATTACATTCAAAGTAGATTGGACATTTTTCTTATTGATGCAAGATAGAAATCAGAAAAGGATAAATTTTTAAACATTAATGCTTTAGTTTCTCAAACAACCTAGCCATTATTGAAAAGTAAACTGTATAGCAAGCAAAAAAGAGAAAATATTTAACTCTTGAGTGATAAAGTTATGAAGTATTTGATCAGATGGAATATAACAATTTTGTATCAGAATTAAAAGAAGAATTCTTTCCTCAAAAATGTATATTACTGTTATGAACTCCCAATGATTACTTGACTATTTAGTTGCAAACATTTTTTTATATTTAGAAGCCAACATTTAAAGTCATTATAATAGAACTTGACTATTTAATCTTTGATTTTAATTGCATAAACTACTAAGCATTAGATTAGTCAAATACAAATTAGATCCTCCTCCAATTATTTGGAGAAGGAATAACTGTAAATGCACAATCTTTATTACTTATTACGTGCTTTAAATGAAAACTTGCATCTATAAAAGATGTTTGTATTCTGGTCCAGCTCTGGGATTCCGGGCGACCCAGGCAAGCTTGACTTGGCCACCCTTTGAGGCCTGATTGGGTTTGTCATCAGTCAGGAGAATTTCCTTTGCCAATTGTTTCTTTCAGTTTCACCACTACAGAAAGTATTTAACAGTCAGATATTCCTGAAAAATCTGACTTCCCATCAGGGAATTTTCTTATTTTGACTATTTTTATTCTGTTTAATTTATTCACTTTCCCATTTTTCCATTTGAATTTGGAAAGTCCAACTCTCACCGACACATGACAGGCACCCCTTAGCACTTGGCACCCTGGGCGATTGCCTGTGTTGCCGGAACCTAGGACTGGTCCTGTTTGTATTCATTACTAAGTTATGTACAATAGGCACAGACATGAAAGAACTTAGCGTATAAAATGAATAAGACTTTCATGGTAACAAAAGATGATTTTTATATGAATTCAAGACAGCTTTTGAAAATGTATTTAGGAATTAAAAGTTTAATTTGTGTGTGATTGATTATGTCAGTTGTTAGATCATAGCTGCAGCTAAGAGCCATTATAAACTTGAAGTTTATTGGTTTGTGTCTGAAAATCAAGCAGGGCCTCCGAGAGGAATGTTATAAAGTAGTGCATAGCTGTTTTCGAAAAGTTGAAACATTGAAAACATCTAATTGGGCATGTTGACTCTGCATGGAAATCACCATTTTGATGTATTAGATTTCTTTCTACTTTAAAAATACTCAACTTGATCTCTTTATCGTGTATCTCTTATCAGGTATACTGTAACTAACAATTAGTAAGAAAATAATTGATATTTGTGTAGAAATATATTTTTTATTCACATTTATTTTTTACATAAAGATTTTTAAAGCAAATAAATGAGATGTGAGGCATGTCTAGATGTTATTAGATACAGAATTCTAGAGTTTAGTTTGAAAACTATTTGAAAAATAGATATTTCTTCACATCTTATTTCATTTCCAGTTTGTTGCCTGTAAAAATCAAAATGATTAGCATTTTGATTTCCATCCTTTAAATATGGATTTTAAATACTTTCCAGTTACTTTTGAAAGATTTGATAATTTAACTTCATAAATGTGTTCAGTTTCTTAACAAGCTTATATTAGAAACTGTCAACATAAGTTTCTTCAGTTTTCAAGTAAGTCTATCTGTCTGGCTATGTACATGTCATCTCTACAGGCTGCAACAATGGAGCTAGAGTGCTGAAAATTCAAACATTTACTCCTTATTATGTCTAGACCCCCCCCCCCTGCAATAGGCTTTTAGTGGTAGGTTCATTTTACAATGCAAGTTTATGCTAAAGTGGTCCCTTAGTTTATGTCCCGCAGCATTCCCACTTGTTTTTTTTAATTCAGACTTTTTTAATGCTCACTGCCCAACAAATGGCAAGAGAAGTAACCAATTTTTTTAATTGATCACCCCTAACATGGCATGCTGCCAAAAGATGTTGGTTGTGTGATGGTTTCTATTGAGTGACTAACCGGACCTGTTTATTCATGGTTTACAGCTTATTGTTTATCTGAATCTTGAATTGAAAATATTTCTGAGTAAACCCACTTTATCATGAAATAAATATTTTTAAATGAGTGATTGTGTTTTTTGGGCAACATGTAGTTATTTAATTGGGCAGCACATGTTTACAATACCTGGTCTCCCCAAGTGGTCACCAAACTACGTACTGATGAGGCTCAATGCTGCTTAACTTAGTTAATCGAACAAGAACCAATGTTTTCAGTGTGATTTGACCATCTACATGTAACTAGTGTGGTCACTTTGTTTTTTTTATTTCTTCAGCAATTCCCAATGCAGCAAACATTCACTGTATATGTACTTTTGGTGCTTATCTCTGTATTTGCCCTATATATCTTGATATAACCCAGATTCTGTTAATCACTGCTACCAACAACATTGCTGGTTTTAGGTTATTCATGTGTTCTGACATTTATATGTATCTATATATCTAACTATGTATCCGGACTTCACCCCGTCCTAATTGTTCATAGTAGAAACTTGAAATTTTGCACACACACTCCCCACAATGAGTAGGGAAAATGTTTTTTTGTTTTTTGAAAGTACCCCCACCCCCACCCTAAATAGGTTTTTAGAGGGGGAGGGGTCATATTTGCAAATATAAGTTTATACTAAATTGGACACTAGTTTGTGTCTGCTTGATTTTTAAAAATTCAGACCTTTTTTAGTGATCACTGCCCAACAAAAGTCAAAAGAAGTAACTTCTTCATTGATCACCCCTTTTTCCAAATTTGTAATTGATCACCCCCAACACAGCATATATGGGTGGCGGTGATTCATAATTTCCCTTGGAATGCTAGTTTTATTTATCTTCTCTATCTGCTTCCAGAAAATCAAACTGCTTATTTTTCTTTATGTAACTATCAGTTATTTAAATATTTTATTTACAATTTATATAAATTTTCTCCTTTGCTTTATGATACTGGAAATTTATTTTCTCTTTGCATATTGACCTTTGTCAGCTCCGCTACTCAATTATTTAGGTTGATCAGACATTTCCCTAACTTCTGGGAAACTGTATAAATGTCAACATAAGATTAGAACTGCTTTTGTTTAGCATTTTGCTTTAAAAATCTCTGAGTTTTCTATTAATCAACTTTTTAATATTCTGGCTAGCATATTAATGACCCTGGTTCAAGTCATATGGTCAGCATCTATCTATATATATATATAAAGTTGTAATGTATGTATGTCTGTACTAACTCTAACTCAAGAACTATACTTCCTAGACTTCTAACTCAAGAACTATGCTTCCTAGACAAAAAATAAAACTATAATCGAATTCAGCATGTCTCAATCTACCCACAGCACACATTTTAGGTTGACTAATTCCCTTTTTTAAAGGTTTTAGAGGGAGGGGGTGTCTAGGGTGAAAATCAATTATTTTATATGAATGTGAAACTCCAAAAATGTCATCAAGGGAAACAACTCCAAAGATTTAATTAAAAAAATGTCAAATTTGTTAGAGTTTGTTTTTACAGCTGTAGCGACAGGGCAGACTTTCAGCTAGTATGTTATAAAGTTGTATATTCTAACAGGCAATGTAAGAATCATTGTTGAGGTGTTGATTTTATTAGATTCCCTTTTATAAGTTCATATGTTACAGGTTGCTGTACTTAAATTTATCTTTCTTTAAAATGCTTGAAAGCTTTAGACAAGAATATATACATATATATCTGTTTTATCCACAAGTTTTTCAGAAACAACCAACAGTTTAATGAAATAAATATTAATTGCAGTGAAACAGATTTTGTCAGCGCAAAAAGAAATGATGCTTAATACTGTGAGTTTGAAATAATTATTGATGTGCAAAAGTCACAATTCATATAGATATTCCTTTTATGCTATGGGATTACAGATTTTGAGATTTTAGTTTTATATAAAGATTGAAAGAAATAATTGGCTATATTTTGCATAACTCTAAACAATCATATTGAATTTGTAATTCACTTCATTTTTCTTTGTATTTTATTCATTAGCATTACAGTCATTAATATAGTGTCTGTAAATTGTGGATCACAAAACAATCATTTAAATCTGGAAAGTCTAACTTTTTAACTAGTTCTAAAACTGTTGACTCTGTTGTAACATTTTTTGTATGTCCCAAGTAGATCTCTTTTATCCTCAATTTTCATTTTGTTATGAATTATCTACTTATATAATGGACAGTGTGATTTTCTTGGTTCTCTGTTTAATTACAATGACATGTATCAAATTAATTTGTTGTTCAGTTATTCTATTTGATGAATATTTTCTTGATTGACTACTGTGAGCTAATATTATTACCTTGCTCTGAATATTTGCATTTTCACTATCGGTGCTTTGAAACCCCACCAACTATGTCATTAGCTGTATTTTCAAATAAAGGTATTTAATATAATCATTTTTTTAAAATGTGGAAATATAAAGTTAGTTTGGACTGAGTTTTTTATAAAATTGAAATTTTGTCTGAAAGAATATGGATCATTAGAGTAAATCTCTTAATTATAGTAAAATGATGTTTAAAACTATAAGAATTCTAAACATGACATAAATTTATTCTTGTTAAATGAATGTTTTGATTTTCTAGGGCAAATGAAATTAAAATTTTGAAGCTTCCATTTTGGAGGTAAAAGCCATTTAAATCAGTAATTTATTTGATATGCATAAATAGAACTGAATGGTTTGTTAGTAAGAAAGAATGATTCCATTACAGTCTTGGGGTTTTAACTCTTAAATTCATAACCCACTTGTAATTGACAAATGAATAGCACACAAAATTGAGGAACTCTTTTGTGAATTGAATAAAAAAAATTTTAAAATTCTCCAAATGGTCTAAGGGTGAAAATTTTAATCAATAGTTATTTTCCTTGAAATTTACATACTATTTTCTTTGTATGAATTTAAGAGTTAATTATTCTTTATACCATGAAAATGGGAGAAATATTTGTTTAAAATTTTGTTTTTATCAGTAGTTCCGTATAACCTTTCCAAATACTGCCTGATCAAAAGTTAATTCATTTTTCACTGTTTAACAAGTTTGAGAAAATTGATGCACATTTTTTTGCTTGAGAAATCAATTGGGCGGGTTTCCAGCTAGTTCCTGTGGTAGGCCTAAAATAAGAAATTATTTACTTAAACAGTTCAATTTATATCTTTTAATATAAATGTATTTATTACAAAATCAACATGAATAGAGTTTCTAGTCGGCGGGAAAAGGATAAACACACTACAGCAAGAAGTAGGTCATTATTGCTAGTTAACTTCCGAACAGCTAATGAAAAATAAGTTACGACTCTGTCCTGATTATTGTTTTAATGGGGCCACAAAACTACGGGAGTGTTTACGCATGGATAACTCATACAAATATATACTTTAGCATAAATGTATTTATTGTAAAAGAAAAATATCACCTAATTGAGTTTCTAGTTGACGAGAAGAAGAAAATGCAAATTTATCATCTTTTCTTTTTAGGCTTCCATACTTTAAAATCATGGACATTAGTTTTTGGCCAAACCAAAATAATCCCTTTTTTGTTTCCAGATTCACAGATTTCTTTGGAAATATAGTTTAAAACCTGCTCCAGTGAAATATCTAAAGCATAGAACCATTTTCATGTGGTAAAATGCAATTTTCAAGGAGAAAAGTTGCTTCAACCACTTAAAGCAATTTTCCATTACTTTAAGATTTATCAGAGGTGGAAAGCTTAAACTGACTGCCTAATCTACTTTTTAAAATGTAAACTATATTGGAAACATCTTGAAGCATAAGAGATGAAGAATTAACTATATTGTATAAAATGTATTTTAAACCTTTATCCAATTCTCAAAGTTTTATCTAATGTAATAAAACAAAATCTAAAAAGTGAATTATTCTGTCATGCTTTATGCTTTAGATTGCTCGAGGTTTCTCTTTGTGGTTATAAAGGCCTACCTACCTCAGGATAGTTCAAATAGCACACAATTAAGACATAAAATCCTTAAGTTATACTAGAACAAGGCTTTTATTGATTTTCTTTCCAAATTAAATATAAGATCTTTATCTGATCTACACAAATTATGTTAAGTAGTCATACTCAGTAACATCAGTAAAGTAAACAAGTTGTATATTACAAATAACTAGTAAAATATTCATTGCCTTGCTAACGGTATAACGAGGGGTGGAAATCTAAAGCTCTGTAGTATATGGAAAAAAACAATGGCACTTGACCTAATCTTCTGCTCACAGACACACAAAAGAAGTTCAATTCAACCTCATTTTACTTTCTTGCCTTTCTTCTTTTCTCACTGGTCAAGTTCAACCATTCTCCTTTAGCAAATATCTTCATGTCTCACCCCCTACCCATTTGCATACCCCTACCCTGCTTCTTTCTCCCTCTCCCCACCCTCTATGCAGTCTTTGTGCTGCGATTCCATTCTCAGAACCTCTCATCTACCCTCATCCCTTTCAACAGAATTTAAAAAAGAATTATAACAGACAGACAGAAAGTGCGACAGACAGACAGACAGACAGACATGCTGCTTATTATAACATAGATTTTAGGTTTACAACAAAAGTTGTGCACACACATATGCACACACACATAAACTTGTTATTTGAAGATCCTTGGAGAGTATGAAAATGTTACACTGACAGATTTATTAGTCGCAATACAATTTTTAAAGATTTTACTAAAGAATTTATGAAAATTAATTCAAAAATAGCATTGCAAATATTTTATTGAGCTATCCATTTTTTTAACTGATTTTTACAAATATCTTTTAAGATATAGTAAAGCATAAATAGCAACTCTATAAAAACTGTTTTTTTATTATTTGATTTTATTGCATTAGTGATTGCTACAATCTTGATAAATCACCATTCCTATTGTTTTTATTTTTGCTGATATTGAAAAGTTTATTGCTTATTTCAATCTGTTACATGCTTTATTGTACTGGGTGCATTGTTCTCAATGTGACATTACTGATTAATTTGACAATTTCTGATTAGATATTTATTGGTCTCTTAATGATAAGTTGTTAAAACTTTAGTGCCATCGCATATTACAATGTCTTGATAACACATGCTATGAGCAAAAGAAAACTGAGAAAATTGACCAAAGTTATTGATGATACTTGAAATGAGGAATGAATGTACCACATATCCAACAAAAAAGAACTCTAACAATCCCAAAAGAGTAGGAGAAGTAATTGATAGATACTTGAATTAAGTTTTTCTCTATCATATCTCTATTTTTACCGCTTTAAAAACTTTTCTTATTCTTCATTTTCATTTTTTCACAGTATAAAGCTTATCATTACAGATCTTTAATCATGTGTCTCATGTATTGCCTGTTGATCACTGTTTTTGTCTGAAGTAAGCAAATCAGCTGTTTCTAGTTGTTACTGCTGCTGCTGCAGTTTGGGTGCATTTAATACCCTGCAAATAGCCTTCTTTAAGTGTATTGTTCCACTCCAAGCTGCTGCCTAATTCATCTTCACTTTCTTCTATATTCTTCCTTCCTTTCAATATCCACGTGTTCTTCTCTACTAGCTAGAAACTCATTTCTCATATAGTAATATTGGAATAATCGGAAAGCTTGATATCTTATTGTACCTCTTTGTTTTTTTCACCTTTTTATGTTAGAAACTGTCAACCAAAACTGTCAACATAGGTTTCTTCAGTTTTTAAGTGATTCTGGCTGGCTGGCTATGTATGTGTCACTAGTCAGGCCGCACTGATGTAGCTAGAGGGTTGAAAATGTAAACATTTACTCCTTATTATGTCTACAAAAAAAACGATTCTTTTTTTTAATTTTAAATTCCCCCACAAAATAAGTTGTTTTTTTTGTGGGGGTGTCAACTCACAATGTAAGTGTATGCTAAATTGGTCCTTTAGTTTGTGTCTGGCAGCGTTCACACTTGTTTTTTGAAAAACTCAGATTTGTTTTTAGTGATCACCACCCAACAAAAGGCAAGAGAAGTAATTTATTCATTGACCACCCCTTTTCCAATTTTTCAGTTAATCACCCCCAACATGGCAGGTTGACAAAAGACATTGGTCACGTGATGGTTTCTATTGAGTGACTAACCAGACCTGTCTTTTATTTTATTTCATTCCATGAGCAATTTATCTACTGACTTTTATCACATGTTTGCGGTCCCGAGATATCATAAATATTTACAAAATATTTTGTTATTTGTTGAAATGTGAGATCTTCACTCCATATTTATTTTTTAACTTAATGCAGTTATACACATTTTCTGTCAATGAAAAAATTAACGTATTTATCTAAAGGACTTTTTGCTGGTCGTCATAAATATCAGTGCTTGAACCACCATTCAGGGCCTCCGAGAGGAATTTTCTAAGGCAGTGCAAAGCTGTTTTAGGGCCTCCAACGCAGACTACGCAGACTACGCAAAAACCCTCATCCTTTAGATATCCTGTTTTCATCTGCTATAATCCTTTTAGCATCCAATACTATATTCACTCACTAGTAAATGATGGAGTCAACCTATTTTATTAATGGACATATTGTATCAACTTTTTGACTCTCAGGGCCCCCTTTAACACTCTTGGGCCCCCCTTTGGTCCTCCAGGCTTCAGTGCGTTGCACCAGCTGCACCCCCTTCTCAGAGGGTCTGCCACCATTCATACATGAAATTTCAATCTTTCCTTACTATGATATGTGGCACTTTGTCCCATTTTGCTCATAGAAACTAGTTCCTGATCTATTGTAAGTAAACCTTCTTACAGGATTTGTCTCTGTATATATTACCAACAACCTCTACAAAAAAGCTATGAGGTAAACTATAGAAAATTTTCTACTTATATTGACCTTGAGTAATACTTCATTATTTGAATGCAGATAATAGCTTTTCATATTCACTTTTGCTATTTGTTTTCGAGTCACTGTCCAAGATCTTTCCTAAGAAATGTACACACTGACCAGATGTTATATTCATACAGTAACCTAACAACAATACAGTATAAGTATTTCTCTGTGTCCCCCAAAGTTTGCTTTGTGTTCAGTGTTTACAAAAGTATCTATTTTTTTTCTAACTCACACAGAGAATTAATACATAAAGAGCAGGAAAGAAAAAGATTTGTTACGAGTAAAATCTTGTATTATTGTTTTGATTAATGAACTTAAACTTTTATAATAGAAGCATTTGTAATATTAACATGCAAATCTTATTCATCTACGCTTTCATTCATTATTTTTCAACATTTTAAAATTCTTGCTGATGGCTCCTAAGTGTTGAATAAACAGCTTTATGTTATAGTTATTAGATGATATGACAGAGTTTATGTACAGAGCAGCCATATGACTAATTCTTTTTTTTAAACTGTTGCCAAAATATTGCATAGAGATTTATAAGACAAGCTCTATTAAAACAAAAAAAATTAAATAGTTGTACACTTCTATACAAACTTTATTCTGTAAATATCTGTTCTTATAAGAGTATTTTCAAATATTCTAAAACTGAGTAAGATGTACTAGATTACTTCAAATAAACAAAATTATGACTTTTATTTAAAAACATTTATCAAAAACCATTGTCTGCTTGAAAATGAAAAGCCAAATCTTTCAATATAATTGGTTATAGATTAAATCAGCTTCATTAAGCAATATTGAAATGGCTTGTAGTTATTTTTAGATTATACAAAATTAAAAACTCTTTTAACTGCTTATTCCTTGTTTAAATTGTTCTCTGAAAGTCTTGCTCTTTTTATGAAACTGCTGTTAATGTGTGCAATAAATGAAATTTGGCTATCAATAAGCTAAAAGTGTCTGAAATTCAAAGTTCAATGTGTTATTTTCAGAATAAGTGAAGCAAAAACAGTTCTTGTCAGAGTCTAAGACAAGATAATTGAGATGTTTGAAGACAGTGATGTGTTGAACGGATTGAGTGCAAATTGATTTTCACGCTCTTGTCTTGGATTTCACTTGATTCTGCAAAGTGTTGATTTAACTGCTGTGTACTCACCTAAAGGATCTGATTGGCAAAGCCAGCATCCGGAAAGGAGATGCTGCTTTTGGACACTTGTGTGTTATCAAGTGACAGTTCAAGAGAGTTTGTGAACATTGATGCAACAGTTCTTCATAAGAAAAGGAAACTCTATAAATTCTTCTTCATCTAAGTCATCTAGTCTAAATGCCAAAGCTGCTTTCTAGTCTTTTAGTCTTTGAAATCTGCATACAACTATTGGAATTATTTTTACTCCTGGCATAATAATGGCATTTAATGGCTTATTCAGTCATTTTTCCTGCAAAATTTCCACTAGCTATGTTAGTTATTAGATAAATATGTACAGATTATGCAACAGATAAGATGCATATGTAATCGAAATCTTTTATGACTTACTATTATATTTTCCATTATAGCTTTCAAAATGGTCTTTATTTATTTGAAATGCATTTAGCCCAGTTTTTGTTTCCGTCTTACAACTGAAATATATATCGATATTTATACCATTTTGGTATCATAGATTTTATGAGTACAACATTGACTGCTATGGTCATTAGAGTATAAAGGAGCTTGCTCTTAGGCTTGAACTAGAGCTATCTGGCTGAAGGATCAGTTGAAACATACATTTTCAATCCATTCTTGCAATGTAAACTTTGCATTTTGAAAATGAAAAAGGTTAAAAAAAAAACAAAAAAAACATTATTATTATTATTGTTATGAATTTGCACGTTCACCCCAGAGGTATCTGGTATTTGAAGCTGGGGATTGAGTGACAGTAAGTCTCCCCAAAATCTCACCTACCCCCAACACTGCTGTGGTTTGGTCAGTTTTAACCTTACCTAAAATCTTCAATTCCCTCAATCCCACCTCTGGGTGCTTTGGGGTGGTCTAGTACACCAATTATTATAAGTATGACCCTCACCCTTATATTCCACAACTTCTTCAATTCTTGGACACAGTCTTTACATTTTCCCATTTTGACAGTTTCATTGAATATTGTTACAAAGCAAACAAAGAGACCTTTATCTTAAACTAGGGATATTAAGTTTATCAGAAAAGAAAATGATATAATTATTACTTTTGTAAAAGTTGAAGCTTCTAAAATTAAATGTAAATTAAAGAAAATTTAATTTACAGTGCAGCAAAATGAATATATGAAGCTCATATTATTAATAATTAAACTGTGTTGTGATAAAATTATATTTAGTAAATTTTCTTATCTTCAATCAAATATAAAATCTTAATAACTTTTCTTAATGAATCTATGACATTTTTGCTGTATAAAATCCAAATTATATTTGCTTATCGCTAAAAGTAAATTATAGATTTATTGCATTAAACAGTTATATACAAGTATAAAGTTAATTTAGTAATTAGAAAGATGTTTCAATATAGATAGGTTGACAGTGTATTCATAAATAAAAACTGATGGCTGCTGAATGCTCAGCTTGTTCATATGATCCTTTTGAGGTTATGTAAACATTTGGGGACCAATTAGCTTTGTGTACTATCACTCTCCTACTGAATGATTATCAAGCATTTTTGACAAGACCCAAATGATGATATTAGACTAAGACTGATTAAAAATCTCAGATTCACAATGCTCTCTATTATTCTTTTATAGAAACTATTGCTGGGCACCATCATAAAGTGGTTACTCTATAATCATTAAATGAAGTTAACTTATAAATATTCACATTGTAAGTTTTATTATAGGCTGGTTATTGTTATACATTTTCATTGTAGTCAGTGTAAACATTTATAGTTTCTTATTATTCCTGTTTGCTCTAAGGGTTTCCCTTCTCTTCATTCTAAATTTCAGATCAGTAAAGGCCTTGTAAATGTTAGATAACATTGAATATTTCTATTTTTAGTTAATTGCTTGATATACAAAGAGAGGATATTATTGAATGCTTACTAGTGTCTTGATAGATAAAGTAACAAAACTACTAATATTTATTGACTTTCCAGGAAATCTTTTACATTTTGCTGCCTTTACCATTTTTTGTTTTCTGTAAAGGTTTTAGTCATTTTTTTATAACAAATCATGTTATTTCTATGTATGAAATTATTTCTATTTTTTCTGTGCTCTCATTTTAATTGTTTCTTTTCCTTATATTTTCAGGTCTGACAAGAACTCTGCATCCTCAAGGTAAAAAGCAAGTTTATTAGTGTTCACAACTGAACAAATTAATAAAATTGTGCATTAATGAAAAACTAAATGAATTAGAAAATAACACAAGCTTTAAATTATGACCAATTTCATTTTCTGAGATTACTTAAAGTGAGTATGAGAAATTAGAGACAGAATTAAAATTGTAATGCTTATTTCAATCAACAATACTATGATGATATGTTACTTGTAATAAATATATAATTATCAATTTCAGATACAAATCCATCTATAAAACTTAGCCGATTTAATGTACCAAATTCTGATCTATCTATGCTATTATTTAATTACACATATTTCTCTAAGACCTGTTTGCAATCTTATCTAAGATATTGCTTCTTTTGAGGTTAAGTAATTTTTTAATACTTGAAATTTTCTAAATAGCCATCTGTCCAAACAAAGAAAATGATTTCTAAATAAGTAGTGCCTTACGCTGGTTAAGGCTTCAGCCGTTCCAGCTTAGGACACGCATATCCCATTACTACTTACTCTGCCCTGGTTTGTGATATGTGAATTAGAGACTACAAGCACTGGAAGTAACATCACTCATTTCACTGGCAGTATTTTACTTATAGCTATGGGGGAGAGATGGATTCATGCCTTTCTCAAGGGCATTAGTGCAAAATGAACACAAACTGTCCCAGCCAGTGGTTGAACTAAGCTTGCCAAGTCCATCCTCCATGCCGTTAATCACTTGGCCACCCTGCACCTCCCATTTCTAAATAACTACACTTTATTTACATTTATATACAATGTCTTCATGTAGTAGTTATTTACTAAATTCTGTCTTAGTCTGACACACTGCCACAAGTTGCTTACAGTGTTTGGTATTCCTATGTAGTCAACACCCATCTAAATACTGATCAGGTTTGATGCTGCTTAACTTCGGTAATCAGGTGGGAACTGTTGCTTTCAGCATGACTTGACTGTAAGCTCTGTCTTCATGGAGTATGAAATTTGTTTTGTTTTGAAAATAAGAAAATTTCTAAATGGGAATAAATTCCTAGAATTTCTAGTACAGTTTTAGTCTTTTGGGAAACAATTTTTCTCCTGTAATGTTTTCATTTCTTTTTTGAAAAAAAAACCCAATGAAAAAAATTATTATTAATAATAATGTTAATACTACTTTCACATTCTGTTTTAAATAATTTATGAAGTGGCTTTCTTGCTTGAAGAAATCTATTTTCTCACTAGTCATATTTACTTTTTAAATTTAAATTGCAATAGAAAAACAAGTCATTTGACATGTTAGTGAATGCATATGTGTGTGCATGTTTGTGCCAATAAATGATTGCTGAAAGCATATTTCGTATATCCTTTACCTGTATATAAATTCCCCATCAGTGAACAGAAATGGTTTGACGTGTGCTTAAACCAAAGCTGTTACAATATAGAGTTTGGTTTGCTCTAATAAAAAAGTTATTCTCAAAAATTTGGTGTCTTCTTTCTGAAGAGTAACTTTCGAAAATGAATTACCTCCCCTGAATGACCTAAATTACACTTAGTTCAGTTCTTTTTCTAACTCACGCCCAGAATCTATGCTACTG
The DNA here is from genome assembly GCA_006491835.1 of Architeuthis dux. Lineage (NCBI taxonomy): Eukaryota > Metazoa > Mollusca > Cephalopoda > Oegopsida > Architeuthidae > Architeuthis > Architeuthis dux. The sequence goes on along the minus strand of VCCN01004113.1, from coordinate 4,166,375 downwards.
TTATTTTGTGCTATGTATATTTGGTATTTGGTTTGAGAAAAGTTAATTCATATTTTGAACCAAAGCATTGAAACTAGAATTAAAATCTGATTCATAATTTGAAAAATAAATAAACATGTAAAGGTTATTTTCCTGTGTACTAAATAGATTAATTGAGCCTTTTAATGTGCATATGAATAACTTGAGTTCTGTCTTATTCAGGTTTACATACTAAATACTACACTGCATAATGAGATGAATACTTACTATCATATTTTGAGTCACTTTTGTTATGTATATTTATTTTTTATAGCTTATTTTTTTTACTGTGTTTCTGCAAAAAGTTTTTATTTTTAATTCACCTATATTCAAATTCCTCTATACTCTTTAGCTTTTTTATTCATTTTTAGAGAGTATCAAAAAAGAGTATCAAAATATGAAACACTCTGAAAATACTTCATTCATGTTGGATGGGATTTGAATTTCAGTAACTAAATATTGTTTGCCAGTAATTGATAGTACAGTTAATTCAATTGTTTTCTTGTGTAAACCTTGATTTTAATAGGATTTACTGTTCTTGGTTTAAAAGCTTATTAAAGTTATATAGAATCATATTAATCTTGAAAAAGATTTGACTAAAGATAAGAAGATGAATCTTCTGCATTTTGTCATAGATCAGTAATTCTGGTTTGCTCTAATTATATTTAAATCTAACAGACAAATGAACAAATCTAATTTGATTGCATTAAAATAATAGTAGTTATGTTGCAAATATCCTAAATGAAATTTTGATAAATTACAATTAAATATATCCTTTATGATTTGATCTCCATCAAAAAATTTTCACAAAATTCTTTATCTTTTTAAAAGAACAATTATTAATTATTTTTAAAAAAAAATTTAGCATTGAACTGAATCTACTGGCCAGTTTTCTTTCCATTTTTTTTTTTATCGTATCTATTGTTTTTATCAATGTATTTCTATTAGTTTATCTATTTGCCTCTCTTTATATTTTTGTATTTTTCTTTTTTTAATTCATTTTGTTCTGTGTAGATGTACGCCTGCTATCAACACTTATTTATGTGTGTACGTGTGTGCTTTTTTTATTTTTAAGAATCTATATATCTTTAATCTTCTGTCCTTGTTCTTTTATAAAATGTTCTGGCTTTCTTTTTCACTGCTGTGGTCGTCTGCATCATCATGATGACAAAAAGAACTCTGTGCCCTCTAGGGGTCTGGTCTCGAGTGGTGGGTAGATATTGGTTGAATTGCATCTAGCACCATTTGAAATCAGTACCTCTGCAGGTTGCCGTGACAACCGGTTTTGATTTGTCTTTATATCCAAAATTCACTTTTTTACCATTCCTGTCACCTTCATTCTTTCCCTCCATTTCAGCTGATCCCCATCTTTTATTTTATACGACCATTTTCAACATAAGATATTTTTTATTTACTTTACACTCGTCTGATTATTAATCACACTCTTCCTTTCATATCATATTACACTAGTTGCATTCGTGATTAGTTCCACTATAACAAATGAAAAGTTTTGCTTTTGTTTTACATCCCAACTTCACTTACGCCACTAGATCTTACTCTTTTCATTGTACATTCAGTAGGACAAACAATATCCTATTTATATCATCAACATAGGCGAGCATCATTTCAGTTACATGTATTTCAGAGAATCAAAAAGAAAACTGATATTGTTAGCTGATACATAATTGATAAGAAGGAAAAAAGCATCCTAACTAGTTACTGTTGTAGCAGTAGCTGTACATAATGGTATTACTGATTGGAAACATATAGATAAAGCTGTTGGTTCCTGTATTTGCCAAGCTGAGTGAGCTATTTATATGACCTTAGTGGTCATATGATAGCAATGGTCCCAACAGTAGATTAGTTATGTGACTAGGGATGAGGCTGTGGTAAATGCTGTTTGGGGGGTACAATGGTGTGCTCAGTTGTACACAGAGAAGTTTCACTTGTAATGCCGGCAATGGTTTGGTAGGTTATGGTGGTACTACTAAATGATAATAGTGGCACTAGCAGTGTGTTGGGATCTTTCTCTTGTCCAAAATGGCCACTCTCACAGACTCTTTCTTCCTTCTCTTTCTTTTTACAGGATCTTCTCTTTCTTTCTTTTCATCCTTCATTTATGCCCTAGCTTCTTCTTTCCTTCTGGCCATACTACAATGCCTGTCATAATTATGCGGCTGTTCATCCTCATCTTCTTCATCTTGTCTTGTTTCTTTGCTGCTGCTGTTCTACCTTCAACTGCTGCAGCAGCAGCAGCAGCAGCAACACTCATAGTAACTGTAGTGGTGTTGTGGTGATGATGAAGGTGGTTGGATCTTTTTCCTACCTACCCTCACTGCCCTACTTCCACCCTACTTATACCCTCATCTTCTGTATTTCTTCTTTTTAACACACACATACACACACTGTCTTTCTTTCTTTCACTTTTCTTTCTCTACATTCACACAATGTTTATTGATCACTTTCATCTCAATATAATAGTAGCCTAGGCTTTAAACATTCAGCATAACTGTTTACTTGATGAAAATAAATGCTGCTCTTTTTTTTCTTCTTCATGATCATCTATTCTTCACTTTTCTTTCATTACACTCATTCCAGAATAGTTTTTTACCCACATTTCATTCTCTGCTATTTTTTGTCTTTTTTTTCTTCTTATTTCTAAATTTGGTATTTCTCGTTTCAATATTGTTTATTTCTTTATAGTGTTGACTTTGATATTTTCCCGTTATTCATTTTTACTTCTTTAGATGTTTTTATTTGTCATATTATTGCCATCCCACTCACAATACTGATTAAAAATTATGTTACACCATAAAAACATTTTCCTACCATTTTTTTCTTGGAGATTAAATGTTCCTTACTTATACTCTACAATCTTTGTTTACTTTATTTACTATCAAATTTTTTACAAAAAGTTATCAGATCAAGTATTGTCAGTGTGCTACAAACAATAATACATATGTAGAGATGCTCATCGATCTATGTGTATGTATGTATGTATGTATGTATGTATGTATGTATGTATGTGTATATGAGATAGTGAGTGAGAGAGAGAGGGGAAATAGATAAAGAAATGTTTTGTACAAGGGTGGATCAATAATTCTGTAGCCTGAAATGTAGTTATTAGCTGAATTTTAATCTGAAATCTTCACTCATCTATCTGATTAATATTCATCACTGAATTAAGTGCATTGACAAGGAAGGAGACTATGTTGAAAAATAAATATTTGTTGTGTAAGTAAATGCTTTTTTTCATCATTAGGCTATGAACTTATTGATGTACCTACATGTATGTGTATATCAATGGCATTGTATGGACTAACATGTTGATGTATAATGTACACATTAATATAGATAAAATGTGAATGGCATCTAAACAGCATATGCTAACAAATTAAAAATACATTGTTCTCAAAACTGTATGTGTATGGTTGTTAGTTGCTACTCACAGTGAAAGTAGCTTGCACACAAGATACAAGTATCACTAGCACCTCCACATCAATGTAGTCAACAGCATTGGCATTACATCTCCATCTTTCTCCACTGTTTACATATACACAAAATGGGCTGCTTCTTGCTACCACAAATACCAGTCTTCCTCTTCCTTGCTCTCCATTAGAGCTCAGCAGAAGCATCTGATTCACTTTTCTTTTCTCTTCATTTTGGTGCAATCATCTGCAAAGGTGCTTCTTTCTTTATTGCCTTTACTTTTTTCTTTTTTTTCTTTTTTTCATTTATTTTCTTTTTCTTTTTTCTCATCTCAGCCTCCTCCTCATCCTCCTCCTCTTTTCTCTTGATTAACTTTTGCATTTGTGTGGAGAGACACACACACACACATACACATACACACATATATAATATAAAAGAGTAATAGATCCACTTTTTTTTTTCACCTTTACTGACCTGTGCTGTTCATAATCAGAACTGACTTGTCCTAATCTTTGTCCTACCTTAGCTTAGCATCAACTTTACCAATATTATATTCAAAGTAGTTGGTTCTGTTTACTCTCCTTTTACTGGGGTAAAGAATGGAAAGACTTCTTTAATGTATCTTTTCACTCTGTCTTTGTCTCTCTCTTTCTGCATGTGTACATCTTATTTTATCATTTTTTCTCAATTTCACTATTCCATATTTTTTCTTTGCCAATATCACTTGTATGTCTTCTCGGTTGTTATGTTTTGTTAGACATGTAAATTCTTGAACAATTTTTGTAAAAATCTAATTCATATACCCTCTTTCCCTATCTTTCTCTATACATTTTTACCTTTTGAAATTCAGCTCTCAATTACTCTAAGTATTATATATCTGGTCTATAATTTTTCTCTCCCATTCACTGCATTTAGTTAATGCTGCATTCTCTCCCCTTATTCTCTCTCATACACACACGTATATACACACATCTGCGTACACACACACACAGAGAAGTACATCGGCCTCAACACACGGATGCATGCTGTTTGTGCCACATCTGTGTCTCAGTCTATTTCACTTACAACTCTTACTTGATTGTTGTTTGATGTTTAAAAAGCCTGTGTTCATCATGTGCAGGAATTTAGCACTTGTTGTTTCCACTTGTAGCCCATGCGGGGATATGATAATGAATGGAATTTTAAAATTAATCAAACCAGTTTCACTTGTTGGTAGTGCCAAGGGATGCATTGAAACAACATTTTTCTGCTTGTCTCTTTTCTCTCTCTCCCTCTCCCTCTCTCTCTCTGCTCACCCCCTCCCTTCCTCATCCCTTCACTTGTTTCTGTTCTCTCACCTCGTTTGTTTCACTTTCTCTTTTGCTTTCATTTCGTTGCTCTCTCTCATGTCTGTCACTGGATCTTAATGCTTCTGCACTTATAGAAGAGGATAGCAAAGTTCTCACCAATGCAAAAGGTACGTCAAAAATTTTTGACACAACTTCTCTTTTTATCGCTTTCTCTCACTTTCTCTCTCGCACACACACACTTTTTTATTAACTAGCAATCTCTTCTTTAATGAAATTTCAATCATATTCATCCATTGATAACTAAAATCGAAAATGGTTTCTGTCTTATTCTGTTTTTATTTTTCGAGCGCATTATACACTTGTTACTTTCAAAAATGCTTTTGCAAAAAGTTCTAACCTACCAAAGAAAAAAAAATTAGAGAAATTTATTGCTCATTTTGGTGTTAAGTTCTTATAGTGGTTAGTTTGTTTACTTTTTGTTATCTGTTCCAAAGACTGAAACATAAGATATATATTATCTACTTCATGGTTTTAGATTGATATATCAGTATTTATATCTATTCATACATTTGTACATATACACAGGAATACTTTTAATATTGATGTTTATAGTTTTATAACCAGGTTGTAAAATACTGAATACATATCCTATTCTTAAATAATCTCATACATATTGTTAATATACTCAAAGTACTCTTGAAAAATGTGTTTGTGCATATATATATACAGGGTGGGTGAGAATTAACTCTGTATTACAAATTATATGTAACTTTTGTATATCTGTGATTTTTTTCAATGGGAGTAACCAGAGAATCAAAAAGAAATCCAATAGGGAGTTTCTTTTCACCCACCCTCTCTC
>VCCN01004113.1:4130301-4146057 GCA_006491835.1 Architeuthis dux | reverse complement strand
TTCTAGACATAATAAGGAGTAAATGTTTAAATTTTTAGCTCTAGCCCCATTGGTGTGGCCTGTATGTATGGTAGATAGATAGATAAATAGATAGCCAGAGTTACTTAAAAACTGAAGAAACCTATGTCAACAGTTTTGGTTGACAGTTTCTAATATATATATACACATTCATAAACTTTGTGAGAAAATACATTGAGTCTTTTACTTGTAGGTGCTAGATACTGTATATGCTGGTATATAAGACATACCATCAAATTTCATTTATATTACTTTAGTAGTTTAGTAATGTGATATGTGGGGCCCAAGCAAGAACTGCTGGATCCGTAGCCAGCGTAAGGGCACTACTTACTTGAATAGGCTATGACTTTGGCTACAATAATAGTGTTTTTCTTCTGACTAAAATTTTTTAGCCAAAATATCTACTTAGTGGGTATCACAAAGATTTGGAAAAGAGCCACAAACTAAATGTGTAAGTCCAATCAAAATAGCTATAGTAGATAGTCAGTTACTGAAGAACAAAATTATTTTATCTTTATTTTAAAAAAGCTTTAGATATACTTTTAAAAAGATAAAAGAAAACATGTTGACTCTTGAAAGGTCAACTGCAGCAGTTCAACTGATCTCGTCTGACATCTTGTATAGTATATCAAATGTGGTAAACTATTTGTGTCTACCTATTAATAAAAGCAATGTTGTCAGCTCTGGAAAAAAGTAAAAATCTTTACATCCTCAGTTATGAAATGAGTTTTTTTCTAGTTCTAACAAATATTTCAACATAAATTACTATATTTGTTATATACTTTTTAAAGCAAGATTACATTTACTTTAACAGAAGTTGGAAACATAATTTAGCAAATATAAACATGAAATCTATATAATAATGACCTGATTTCTGTGGGTATGTGTGTATGTTACCATAACACAGCAAAAACGGCGCATCATAACCAGAGTTTTGTTAGCAATATACCGTTCAAATCCTCTAACTTGAAGAATAAAATAATTTCCATTCCAATTTGCAACTTTATCATAATACTGTGGAGTCTGCGTTCGAGCTCACTATGATAATAATGATCCGAGTTCTAAATATATTATTATAATGATCAGATTTCTCTTTGTAGGTTTGTTACCGGAACACAGCAAAAACTGCACATTGTAGCGAGAGATTTGCTAGAGTTATAACGTTAAAATACTCTAATTTAAAGAATAAAACAATTTCCAGTCCTATTTGCATCTTATTCATAAAAGTTTGGGTCAGCATTCATGCTCGCCATCATAATAATGATCTGATTTCTACATATATCACCAAATTATAATTCACCAAATGTCTGTTTGTCCGTATGTGACAGCCTACCGCAGAAACCATACAACATAACCCCATGACATTTTCTGTGTGTACCAATGTGACCCCTAGGCATGTTTTTAACAAGTTAGTTTTTGAACCTCCCCGCCCCCAAATATGCTGGGGGAGGGGGTATGGGGATTTTATTTGCAATTTAACTTCATGCTAAAATGGACACATTTTTGTGCCTGCTTTTTTCAGCTGCATCCACTGGCTGCTGATGAAAAACTGCTTATTTGCAGAGCAAGTGGGGATTTCATATCCATAGAGAGGAGGGGAGAGTAAGAGGGAGATTCAGCTACTGATTGGAAATGCTTTATCTTGCTAACAGTGGGTAGTTTGGTATCGTTCATAGAGAGGGGCTTTTCTATTAAGCCTACATACATATACATTTAACATTTTAAAGATTGTAAAAAAAACCTCTAAAAGTCACAAATATCACTTTTTAAAAAACAAATTAAATTGAACACAATCTGATTTCCATCTATCTATTTATATTTTTGTATGTTTTATTAATTCTTTACACAGCACACACAGCAATTTAACCCACCCATTAGGGCGGGTATTCTGTTGGGTTTGTTACTGTAAATAGTAAAAACAGTACACCATAGCGACAGTTTTGTTAGCTCTTTACTGCTAAATAACTTGAAGAATAAAGCAATTTCCAGTCCAATTTGCAACTTAATAATAATAGTGTGGGGTCAGCGTTCACGCTTACCCCGATAATAATGATCTGATTTTTGTATGTTTGTGTGTTTGTTACAAATGCTGAAAAGAAAATCATATCAACATTGAAAGAAGAAAAGAAATGGAAAGATTACTAATTGCTGCATAGAATAATGATACCCGCAAAATAATGATACCATTATTTTGTAAAATTGATATTTTTTACATACTGTTATATAGGAATAGGAATATTTTTTTTACAAAATAAAGGCATCATTATTTCACTGGTATCATTATTTTATGCTAAAATTATCAGTCTTTTCATTTCTTTTTCTTTTCCTCTCCCATCATAAACATTTCCACACTTTATTACAAAAATAATTTTCTAAACTGTAATCATGTATGTTCAAAAACCATTTGATATTTTTCTCATCGTGAAAACGTCAAGGATGAAAATACAAAGAATGTATAACCTTTTGTTCTGATGTTAATGATTTTGCTGCATATTAAGTATATATATATCCTTATTACAAAGCAACCAGTCTTTTGTCTAATCCATTTCCTGTTCGTACTTGAAAATTGTACACCTTGCTATAGAATGTTCCTTACTGCTATGTGGGAAGGGGAACCAAAAAATAGACGTTTCTCACACACATAATTCATTAGGTTATAGAACCCTAGACTCCTGCTGCTTAGGGATTAGCAGTAGTATAAGTAAAGCTAACTTTAGATTTTAAATGTGGTTGAAATGTGCTTAAGCACCAGTCTGCTACAAAGGTAAATTTCCAATGTGAAACAAAATCTTCTGAAGTGAGTATTTTTAAAAGAGTTCTGTTCTCATAGTTTGATGGTTTTTAGCATTTTTCTTTTGTAAAGTCTGTCGATGTCCTATCACAATTTTTTTTTTAAATTTAAAAGCTAAGTCTTTCATTTTTGCTAATTCTCAGCTCATTGGTTTTCAATCTTCCATTGCAATTTTTGAGGACAGAGTCTCTCTTTGATACAAATTTTCTGTTTTATGGGTTTTTATTGTTTTCTTTTTCTTTCATTGCAATTTTGGTAATGTGATGGGTAAAACAGCTATCAAAATTATTGGCTTTGTGGTTTTCAATTCTTTTTTTCAATTTGACATTTCAATTTCAACGGCTATGTGTTCTAAAAGTTTTAGATGAGGACAAAGTCTCCTAAAATTTTAGAAGTTTACAAACTGCTTGCTTGGAGGTAAGTGTATGATAAGTTAAGTTTTTTAATGAAGTTAAATGTATATTGTTCATTACGTAAACACTTTTCAATATTGCTTCAATTTCTACACTGCTTTGTTCTTAATCCAAATTGTTCAGATAATATATTGTCTTTTTGTAATTTTTAGTCACTTCTTTTATGGACTATGTCTTATCGAGGTAAGAAAAAGGGAAATTTCTAGACAAGTAATGATGCAAAAAGACTTGGGGAAATGGCAAGAAGGAGAGAGAGAGAAGAAGAGACGAATGAGGAAAGAGATGAACATTTCTAAAATGAGAGAGAAAGGTCAACAAAGAGGTGATGAGGAAAGGGTTGAATGTCTTCAGAATAAGGGGAAATAGGTATAAGGAGGAGGGGGAGAAGAGACAGATGAGGAAAGGGCTGGACATCTCCAGAATGAGAGGAAAATATAGATTCTATAAATAGGAAGTGACTTTACATTGAGCTTAACAGCCACTGAAGGCAGCTTTAAAGCAAGTTATTTTCTTAATGTTATCCTCAAATTTGATTGTAAAACAATCCTTGATCTGAAAATAATAAGCTTATTTTTATTTTATACAGATCAGTACAAGCCTACAAGCAATGTCAGTTCTTTTGTTTAGGAGCCCCTAAAGAAAGACCACGCCAAATGTGTTCAGGTTTTTAGCTCAATATCTTTACTCATTCAGTCACGATGGATTAAAAAAAACATCTACTTTGTTTGGTGTAACAGAGACCAAATTATTGGAACTTCAACAGTGCTAAAAATGTGTTCTCATAGTCTACTTTTTATGTAAATGTTGAATATGTTACATCCTAGCTCTATAAAATATTTTTTCAGAAAAAGATGTCAAAGTAGGCTCCAAATTTTATCAGTATTTCAGTATTTCCAGACCTGGCCTATCTTGTAAGTTCTCTCTTGTAAATGCACTAAAAATGTTACAATCTGGATTTTTCTAGCTTTTCTATATCTTGAGATATAAGGTCTCAAAAAAGCATGAATTAAAAACATGACAATAATGATACATTTTTAAAGGTTCCTTGTTCTTTTAGTGACTGAATGAGCACAGATATTAAGCTAAAATTTTACAGGACTTCATTTCAGGCCCAAAAGAACATGTGAGCAAAGTTAGAGATAATCAAGTTTGGATCATGGTCCACTTGACATGGAATTACCATTTGGCCAATTATGATGATGTTCATTTCATCTGAGTTTCATATGCAAGAGTGATGAATAAATATAAGTAGACTTGTTGTCTTGATACTAATTTATCAGCATCAAACTAGCACTCATCATCATTAATTTTTTAATGCAATAATTATTCTGCTGCTCTAAGTTGTTGGTCATCTTTGTATAACTCTTTAGAAATGTAAAACTATACTTACTTACACAAACAATGAAAAGACCAGACAAGTCTCAATCAAAATGAATTCTCAACAACAATGGTACCAGTTTGTAGCCAACTATTGTCACTGCAAACTTTGTTTCATGCGCAAAATTATTAAAAAAATATTGTATAAATTACCGTCTGGCTATGTGTACAAGATATATATGAAACATATATGGATTTTGTGTTTTAACTTGGGTCCCATCCCCAAGATATCTCATTATGTATATGAGAATATTCAAAAATCCCCCAAAATCCAAAATCCCAGGCATTTCGGATAAGGGATAATCAACCTGTACATTTTTTAAAATGATGATATTCAAGAATCTTCAACATTCATTTTAAATAACTGAGGCCAGTACATAGGCTCTAGCTGATTTATTGTATATTTCTGATGCTGTAACCTATTTGAAACTGTCAACCAAAACTGTCAACATAGGTTTCTTCAGTTTTCAAGTTGGTCTAGCTGGCTATGTATGTGTGTATCAGATGTACAGGCCACACCAATGGAACTAGATGGCTGAAAATTTAAACATTTACTCCTTATGTCTAGAAAAAACTTTTCTTTTTTTTTAAAATTCCCCCTAAATAGGTTTTTAGTGGGTGTTCAATTTGTGATGTACTTTATGCTAAATTGATCCCTTAGTTTGTGTCCGGCAGCATTCACACTTGTTTTTTGAAAATTCAGATTTCTTTTTTTGATCACTGCCAAAAAAGGCGAGAGAAGTAATTTATTCATTGATCACCCCTTTTTCCAACTTTTAAGGGTTCACCATCAACATGGCATGCTGCCAAAAGACATTGGTCACGTGACAGTTTCTTTTGAGTGACTAAACAGACCTGTTCATAATAACATTGTATTTTGAATATTTCTAAATACGTTGATTTCCTGACATTGTTCTGTTTTTATTGGGGCCCTTTTCAATGATCTTTATTACCATGATCACAAGTCATATACTTGATGCCTTTATGTCCCACATTTTGTAGCCTTCAACTTCCAAATCCTTGTTTCAACTTCCATCATTAATGATTCTCTGATGATACAGCTATATCAGTTAGAAAGTTTTTTTTATATTCTTTCTCTGGCCTTTGATTTATATTTTTAATAACTTTTTGTTGAGTGTTAGTAGCACTTCCTTTTGTGTTTATTATTATGTATTTTCACACTAGGGGTACCTTGTGGTCATTCCTGAGAATCAAGTGACAGTAAGTCTTATCAGATCTCCAACCTGGGGCAGCCATATTCACTACTTGGCATTATTAAGTCTTGTTTTCGGGCTTGAATTGGGTGATTTGTCTGAATGTTCAAGTCCTGAATTATTTTGCTTTTTTAAGTTTCCAGGACAATTTCTGGTTTGTACTCATCACATTTATGTGTATGCCAAAACCCAAGTTGCTTGCACAGTCCCTGCTCCCACTAAACCATGTCTGTTTTTGTATTCTTTCTAAAGAAATTTACTACACTTGCTTATTATATGATTAACTGCCTCTTCTCTCGCCACAAACATTTGCTGTTTTGCTGTGTGTTGTTGGTTTTCATCCTCATATAATTGGTCCTGATCTTTTTGTTTTGGGCTACTCTTAGTACTGATTCTGTTTCTCTTTTCAGATAACCTCTTTGCAGCCATCAACTGATCTTTTCATCTGCAACTTTCTTTGTTATCTAAATTTTCCATGAAGATTGTTCTCTTCCCATTTTTGGCTTTTAGTTTTTGTTGGGTATTTCTGTGATTTCTCATCATCTTGTGAGTTTTTCTGTTTCAAGCTGCCATCAGTTTTCTCTGTTGTATTGTGTAAATTCCATTAGTCCTTTTATTGCTGCATTCACACAGTCTTCTATTCTGATATGTTCTCTTCCTCCTTCTTTTCTCTTTATGTAAAGCCTGACCACATCTCTTGGGTGTAGTGCTTTGTGCATGGTCATTAGCTTTTTCATCCTTTGTCCATGTTAAAATGGTGCAGAATTTCTTACGAAGGAAACTACTTAGGTAGTTATGCCTTTTATCAGGTTTCTACTGTTTCATTTTATCTCAAAAAATCTTCCTGATTCTCCTGGGGTACTCATTATTTCTTTTTCTTTTTATCTTCTCCTACTTCATGCAGTTAGATTCTAATATCGTAAGGTACTCAAAGTGGTTATTCTCATTCAATGTCCTGATTATTTTATGGTCCAGTAGTTTGATTCCATTTATTTCCACTGGTTTCCCTTTGTGCATTTCTTATATCCCTGCTGGAGATCCTTACAGTTTTGACCAGTGTCTCGAGTTCTGGATATTTGGCAAATAGTTTAAGATCATACATGTCCATGATGGTTGATCTTTCTCATTGACTTCATAAATTTATATCCCTTTTTACACTTCTTTAGTGATATCATATCTATAACAAATAGTAATGAATATAATGAAGCACACTGAAAAATTCCTCTTTTAACCTCAGCTAGATCCAGTTCTATATCATATTGGATATGAAATTTATCACATGTTTTTTTCACAAAAATTGCACATACAGGGTTCTCTTAGCCCTTACCTCATATTGTAGAGCAATGATTAGCAAGTTAGTCTTGTAGACCATTTGCTAGCATAGTGAGTTTAATCCCTACTGGATGCCCTATTACTGTAACTCTGTGTCAGACTAAGCTAAACTTAATAAATACTGATACCGTTTTCTTATAGGCTTCTAAGATATGCATATGATTTTTCTGATACAATTCCAAACAATAATATTTACTTAATTATGAAAAAATATGAGATACTGTATAAAATATTACTTTTATTAGCATAAACATATATGTTTGCACCCTGCTAACCACTGCTTACTGTTATATTTATTTTCTTAATACATAAAGGGATTTAAGACTAAAAGATATTTTACATATCTCAGAAAATTATTCCTGCAGTCATGGGAATGATTTCCTCAAAGATACATGTATAATGGATTTGATTCAATCAGAAAACAGTATGGCTTTCGAAAGTATCTTTTCTCAATAATTAACTTTGTAGATTCCATATTTAAAAATTATGATAAGGTAAGGGAATTTATAGAAGTGGAATCAAATTAGAGAAAGTGAATATCAGCAAAAAGTTGGAACAATCCTTTATACCTGTTATAAAGCTTTGCTTACACTTTTAAATTATAGCTGAGCATAGTGCTTCAAAATAAAATAAAAACTACTTATATAAATCATTTTATGTAAAAATGATTATATTTTACAGAATTGTCTTTTGTTCAAAAGAGCCAATTCACTGGAAATGAATGTAAATGGGCAGATTAATAGAAATTAACATTATGGACATTTATAGAGGCATTTCTTAAGACCTTCATGTTGTACAGTATTAACTTTTGATAATTACATCTCTAATTAGAAACCATCAACCAAAATTGTCACCAAAACTATCAGCATAGGTTTCTTCAGTTTTTAAGTTGGTCTTGCTGGCTGACTGGCTATTGTATGTGTGTATGTATGTATCATGCGGACAGGCCACACCAATAGGGCTAGAGGGCTGAAAATTTAAACATTTACTTCTGATTATGTCTAGAAAAAACGTTTTGGGCTTTTCTGAAAATTCCCCCCTAAAAAGGTTTTTATTGGGTTCAATTTGCAATGTAAGTTTATGCTAAATTGAACCATTAGTTTGTGTCCGGCAGCATTCATGCTTGATTTTTGAAAGATTTGGACTTTTTTAGTGATCACTGCCTAACAAAAGGCAAGAGAAGTGACTTATTGACCATTGATCACCCCTTTTTCTAATTTTTTAATTGATCACCCTCAACCTGACATGCTGCCAAAAGATATAAGTTGCATGATAGTTTCTATTTCTATTAACCAGATCTCTTTTTGTAAATAATTGCCTTATTTAAAAAGAAACAAAAGTTTTACAAATTATTCAGCATATTCTCAATAATATTTTAGTCTTCTAATCACAAGTAGTTTTTAATGAAATCAGCTGTTCGTTGCATACTGTAAAACTACAACAAAAAACTAGATGTTAATTACTCATAATTAATATAGAAAGAAATGTAAATGTAATATTTGTCTGTTTCTACTTTTCTGATCATTACAAATATGGCTACATGCATCTTAGTTTATGGAAATATGAACATTTGAAAGAAAGAAAATAATATGTATGTTTATAATGCATACATTAGCGTATATGTACTTTTATATTACATGCTGACTGTTTCATAGGACATGTTTTAATAGGTTGTGTTTTATAGAAACTTATTTGCAATATGAAAATACCATTGGGCCCTGAATATGTATTTTGGTTCTTTAATGTTTAACTTCAAACACAGTTCTGGTTGGTACTGGGCTATTTGCCAAGAAAATCTTTTTGATTATTGGGAGTAAGAGTTGAAATTAGTTTTTTGCTTTATTCATTAAAAAGTAACTGACATTATAATGAATACATTTTTACACTACTCAAAATGAATTCTTCCAATAAACTTTTGGGTAGTGTTACAATCGGAAAAGATTCAACTTGGAATGCTGAAAAGAATTAATTAATTAGTGTGTTTTGGGTTTTATTTTTTTAAATTCCCCCCAAAATAGGTTTTTAATGGGGGGTTCAATTTACAATGTAAGTGTATACTGAATTGGCCCCTTAGTTTGTGTCCGGCAGTGTTCATGCTTTTTTTGAAAATTTGGACTTTTTTAGTGATCCCTGCCCAACAAAAGAGAGAAGTAACTTATTCATTGATCACCCCTTTTTCCATATTTTTAATTGATCACCCCCCACATGGCACACTGCCAAAAGATGTTGGTCAAGTGACAGTTTCTATTGAGTGACTAACCCGACCTGTCTTCCTAGAAAGTTCTATGCAGAAGATCATCATGATAGCTTTTATGCTTATTTAAGTGTGTTATTATATTCACATACATATGCACGAGATATGCTTGAAGAAATCAATTATTGTTGTGGAACATGATATAATCTTGCTTGAAAACAAAGATTATATGGTAAACTGTGATTAAGCTATTAATATCACTCCTTTAACATTGTCTGTTTTTCATCTTTAAATAGGAGGATTGAAAGGGAATGTCTTGGATTTGATAGAGTATAACAGGATAGGAAAATGTTGAACTCAAATTAAACTCTTAGAAGCTGATTATGATAGAGATGGAACCAAAATGCATTCTTGGGGTGGAGGAAGATTTAATGCACAATATTAAGTTAGATACTCAACTGCTGTATAAGTTACAGAAATTTGAGACAGATATGGGATGATGGTATGCATACAAGAAGTTTCTTCTGTGTGAATTAATAGTACACTGAAGGTAGCCATATAATTAACATCTATAGGTATAAATGATTGTTTTATCATGGTAAATTAGAAACCTTATATAATTCCAATAAATTAATAATAATCAGTTTCAAAAAAGTTCTAAAAGATTTTTATTAGAATAAAGCCCTAACTGAGAGCACCTTTTATAAAATGAACTAAATTAGTTTCCGTACAAAAGCTTGAAGATATAGCATTCTATCCTTTACTTTGTTGACCATCTCATCATATTCACCTGAAAGGTTGTGCTTATTTGTATGCAACTGCCAGTGTTTCTGCTTTAAAGCTCCATCATATGAACTTCCATATTTGACAGTATATAAGACCCATTTTCCCTAAAAAAATGGCTCAGAAGGTAAATGTAACCTTTGTTGTCCATCCCCACATTCGCCAGAATTTGCAGACTTAAAAAACTAGATGATAAATGAGAAGAATTCAGGGGGAAAATTTTGCTGAAATAAGGCCCCCGCCCCCTTATTTCAGCAGGGAATAACACATTTTTATATATATATCTTATATACTATCACATTAAATACGGTACTTTTTTGCTGACAGGATTATTAGGGTCATTCATATATGCTGAATTAGACCAAGGTCAGTTCTTTTTAGATTCTTAATCTATGATATCCCAAAAGATATAGCAGTTAAAATAATGTTTTGTTTCATTTTAGAAACATGTTTGTAGTAATAATTACTCTAAGAATAACTATAATTTAGGAATGATTTGCCATTTTCAATTACCATGATTGATGTACAAGCCAGGATACAGGCTCATTAGATAACTTATATCTTTACTCAACATTCAGAATTAAATAAGATATTTCTTATGTAATTATACTAGCTTTTTGTGATTTAAAATGTTTAAAAGGGAAAGTTTAGCTCATTCAGATTGTAATACTATTAAATATAAATATAAACTTTCCTTTTATACAATATCAAGCCACCGTAATATATCTTTTAGCGTATTTTGTCCTCATATTGTATTTTCAAGAGATAAAATTAACTTATTTAAACTAAACTACATAAATATATGGTTGATTGGTTTTATTCATGGTGGAACATATGATAAACATACTATATTTCATGTAGATTGTTGATAGTTACTAAACTATGATACAAGGCCAAATGGGAGTAGGATTGTTGCCTCAATCTTCCAAGTGAGGAAAGCCTGCATGGTTTTTACCTGGGATTGAACCCCAATCACTGGTGCTTGTAAAAAATCACAACTATCTAACCCACCAAACAGGTATCTCTTTCAGATGGATTCTTTCAAATATTTGTAAAGCTATAATGAGGGCTTCCAAAGCAGAATAGTTGAGAGAATTGCCAGACTGATTGTTTCAGAAAGTAGATGACAAAAAGCAGTCTCTTCTTGGCAGCCTGCAAAGTTGAATGGCTATTTAGTTGAACAACTATTCATGGAGAACCTCAAATTGGAATCACTCAATTATCTCTGATGAAGAGAATTTTGCTTATAGAAAGCTAACAATTATTGTTTTCCTTACAAATTGTTAATCTCCAATTAAAAGATGTACAAGTGATTGGGAGGCAGAGATTGTTTCAAATGTAGATTATTGGTGCTTGCAGATTGTTTATCAGGGCTCCTTATTTGTTTGCTTTCTTTAAGTAGAAGTGCAAAATCCAAATCTACTTAGATCTCTGCTCTTTGTTCTCTCTTTTCTGGATTTGATATCTTTGTATTTAAAGAATTGTTCAGCTGTGGTATATAAAGGTAAGATAAAAAGATCAGAATTAGCTGGCAGTAAGTCAATAAGTGCTTGTTAGTTGGAGATCCGAGGGAATCAATAGTTATACTGAGCATTTTTCAACTATTAGAAACCATCAACTAAAACTGTCAACATAGGTTTCTTCAATTTTTAAGTGATTCTGGCTGGCTGGCTAAGTATGTGTCATGTATACAGGCTGCACCAATGGAGTTAAAGAGCTGAAAATTTAAACATTTACTCCTTATTATGTTTAAAAGAAACTTCTTTTTTTTTTTAAATTCCGTCCCAAAATAAGTTTTTAGGGTTGGTTCAGTTTACAGTGTAAGTTTCTATGGTGACTAACCAAACCCGTTTTAAAAGCTCTTATTTAAGTGCAAAAAGTATGTTAGTTTATTAATCAGATTTGTGGATATCTGTATTTAACACTTATATTTTATAGAATCTTATTGCAACATGAAAATACCACTTTGAAGTCCTCTGGATTATGCTATAAATGTATTTTAGCAAGAAGGATTTTTCATAAAATGGCAAAAGATATTTGTGCTAAAATAGATTAAATGTGTACAAAGATTTTTTAAGATAATCAAAATTTCTACATGCCTAATTGCTACCTTTTAAATGATTTGAAGCAAATTAACTTATATTTAAAAATTCTCAAAGAATTAGAAATAATTGTTGAATCTGTGGAAGAATTGATATTTCTATTTTACTTACTTAAAATATTAGAAGTAATTTTTGTAATTTTCACAATTATTATATTTTATTTCAATATCAAAATATAAGGGGAATACTTGTTAAAATTAAACAAAAATATCAAGTAAAGATAAGCACATAATTTTGTAATTTTTGTTACTTTAGCATGAGATAATACAAATCAGACATTTTACAATGGTTATATAACATTCATAAAAATGAGGTGTGTTTCATTCATTTTCAAGTGGAAGTTTTCTAAAAAAGAAACTTTCTAAATGCTATTTTATATTTTCCACATTTCTTTTTCAATATATTTTCCACATATTTGTGTGTTTGTTTTTCTTGCTCATTCTCATTTCTTGAGCATTTGAATTGAAATTTTGCAGATTGCACTTTTTGCCCCATCCCCCACCAACTTGACATTTTGGATAGGTGAGCTTCATCTTCAGAATCTTTAAAGGTATCAAATGAAACTACAAGTTCCTTTTTTTAATAATAATTTAAGTGGTATAAACGTCTCAATTTTGGTTATGTTTTGGATTTGCATATGTGGGGGCATATAATATTTCAAGGTTCAAATAAAAAAATTGCACATTTTTTACTGTAATAGTGTAGATACTACACAGGAATAGCCTGTAATTGTTTGAATTCTTCAATGAAATATTTTCATTATTAATTTTTGACTAGTTTTTCTTCCATCTCAATGTCAATTTTTATCACAATGCTAAAGTCATCAGTATCATCATCATCATTATCAGCCTTTTAAAGTCTGTTGTTGGACATAGACCTTCCCCAAGATCCGCCAGTTTTCTCGATCCGGAGCATCATGGTGCCAATATCTACCTTCTGAACTTTTCTAAATCATTATGCTATCTTATTTTTTGCTGGCCACCATTTTGCATATGATCTGGGGAATTCACATTGTGAGTTGTGATGTCCAGCGGTTGTCTTACAGTTTTGTAACATGGCCTGCACATTGCCATTTGAGTTTTCTAATGGTTTTTAGAATATCTATTACCCATGTTTGCTTTCTAAAATAATGTGCTGTCTTATGATCTTTCTATGTGATGTTGGGCATGATCTTCTCCAGTGTGCATTGCATGGTCCTTAGTTTAAGAGATAATCTCTTGGTCGAGTTTCATGTTTCAGCTCCATAGGTGACTGTCAGAGGACACATTGGATGTAGATCCTTCTTGCTTACTTTATTGTTTGTAGAATGTAACAACCTGAGCATTGTGATAAAAAGCAAGAATAAGATGAAAGAAAACCTAGTCAAAAATTAATAACTACACAAGAATATTTAGTAAAAAACAAGATTTTATTTAAATTTGTATTTTTTTAATCATTAAGCCAATGATTGAAACAGTGAAAATTGTGTCTTGGGTCCAATTTATTGTCTTAGACGTACATTACATGCACACACAGTTGATTGAAAATATAACTCCATTTTTATATATTTTATCGGGAGTTTCTCCAAGCATCAAACCGTTGGTGTTATAAGTGATTAGATGGTGTAAATGTTCAAGATTTATGTGTCTATATTTTGAATGATGTTTGCATTTCTTCAGGATTGATTGAGGACTGTATGTAGTGTTGTCAAACCTTTTGTTGAAGTGAAACATTGGAATCAAAATTGTAAAGTTGAAGCTGGAATTGGAAGCAATTTTTGGTAAAGTCAGTAAAAAATTACCAATTCTGACCTCATTATAAAAACAATGAATTCACTCAACTCTATTACTGCCAGTGGTGGAAATAGGGAGGGTGTACAAAGGTGTACAGTGTATATCTACTTCTCAATTTCCAGGTTTTTTGTATGTTCAATATCTACTAATGGAGACATTACCATATACCTAGTTCCCAAAACTCATTTCCATCACTGTTTACTGCCATACTTGACTAAACTGAGTAAATAGAAAATTCCCTTAATTACCATGATCAATACTTATGTCTACATTGAATCTTAAAAATATCTTAATGATTCATGTAGTGTTCTTAAAGTGTCTTCAATTAAATTTTATCAGATTGTTTACTGTTTCCATAGTTCTTGATACTATCCCACTTGTAAATCCCCCTGCACCTACTATAGATTTGCACTAATTATTATTATTATTATCATTATTATTTTATTATGCCTCTTTGGGCATCTCTATACACAATATTTTACACATCAACTTCAAAACAAACTAATCACTGCTACCCATATATGCTGTGTTGGGGTGATCAATTAAAAAGTTTGAAAAAAGGGTAATCAATGAATAAGTTACTTCTCTTGCCTTTGTTGGGTTGTGATCACTAAAAAAATGCTGAATTTTCAAAAAAACAGGTGGGCACAAACTAGTGATCAATTTAGCATAAACTTATATTGCATATTGAACCTATAAAAACCTATTATGGGGGGGGGTAAAAAACAAAAAAACATTTTACCTATTCATTGAGGAGAGTGTGTGTGCAAAATTTCAAGTTTCTACTATAAATGGTACGGGCTGGGTGAAGTCTGGATACATAGATACATAAATACATGTAAATGTCAGAACACATGTATAACCTAAACCCAGCAATAAACCAGTGTTGTGGGTAGCAGTGATTAATACAAAATTCATAAAAACATATTCAAATGTACATAAATACAAACAACATCTACAATTTAACACAATTCAAAGATCAGACTCTCTTGAAAATCTTATCTGACAGATTCCCAAAATGTCCTTGTAATCTCATGCTCTCTACATAATTTCTAAACTTATCTAAATTATTGAGTGCATTAGGAAAAAGAATTCTATTTATAAATATCTTATGAGTAAGTACATAACAATAAATGAATGAGTTTATTTTTATGAATAAAAAAGGATACCTTTATAGAATGCTAGCATTTAATGTAAATAGTCAGTCTTTGGAAATCAGCTAATCTATTTAGAGAAGAACGAGATAAGAATGATTATTCAACTGTTAACTGTGCACAAATAAAAATATTTAAAAAAAACCCAAAACACTATTTTCATATAACTGAGTAACATTTGTCTGCTTGAAGCTTATTTTAAAACAAAGATTGTTTTTTACATGTCCTTACCCTGGACTAGAAGTTGGATTGTGAAACTTCAAGCTATTTATTGTTTTAATCTCTGAGCTACCAACATAGAATATTAAAGATTCCATGCACATATAAATATAAATTATGCTCAGTATATTCCAATTGAAAATTGTGTTATTATAAAAGTATTCAAAATAAAACTAAAAACAGGTCTGGTTCGTCACTCAATGGAAACCATCATGTGACCAATGCTGTGTTGGGGTGATCAATTAAAAAATTTGAAAAAAGGGGTGATCAATGAATAAATCACTTCTTTCACCTTTTGTTGGGCCGAGATCACTAAAAAAAGTCTGAATTTTCAAAAAATCAAGTGTAAATGCTGCCGGACACAAACTAAGAGACCAATTTAGCATA
>VCCN01004113.1:4085660-4129084 GCA_006491835.1 Architeuthis dux | reverse complement strand
TAATGTATGTAAAGCAATGGATAGAGTAGATGAAGTGTTTCATTGGGTGTTGTTAATACTCTAAAAATTAACTTGGTTACATGAGGCTCATAGCCACCCCATAATGGTATTATAATTCTTAAGTTATTTCAGAAGAACCTTGTAAATTCATAAGATTATCTGTATTGGTGTTGCTGAATAGGGGTTGTCATAAAAAATAACAAATCAGTTTCATGGTATGTGAAAGAACTGTCACATAGCTGAATGATTATATGCTACTACACTTGCTATGAAGCACATAGCTTGTGGCTAGACACAAGAATTATAGGAGATGGTGATTTAGTCTGTTAAATTAGAAGAGCAAGGCCTTCACCAGTGTGTTTGGATGAATGTAAATGAATGGGTTTTAAAAAGCACAAAATATACATTTGAATTTTCCACATAGATATAGTTTTGCTTTTAAGCTTATATCATGTTGTGCAGCTATTCTAGAATCCCTTGTATGAGGAAGGTATGATTATCATTTAGTTGTATCTCTTGCTTATCAAACTTATAAATATTAGTTGCTTTGTTCAATCTCTGATCATGAGGAAGAATATATGGAGAGTATTAACTAGTCAGAGCTATTTATGATGCTATCTTTTCTAGAACTATGCTGATGCTTTTGAGTTTTGATAATAAAAAACAATTATGAATGAGCATGATCATAAAAAACACAAGAAATATTTTTCCATGTTATATATCTCATTCTTTCTTCAAAATTTGACTTTGATGAGTATCATTAATTACTTTTTTGGTTTTAATATTTGGAAGAAATAGTGTTCTTTATATACAGTTTACAGTTAATCACTAATGTTCTCATAATCTACTTTACTAAAATCAAATCAAAACTAACCTCATATCTTACTCTGTTCACTTTTCTGTTAATAAGAAACTGTTTGGTCTCATATAAAACCTACAACAATTTCCTGAGTTGTTCATCATTTGGATCAAAATCTTTGGAATCTTTGAAAGCTTTAGTACAAATGAGGGTGCTACTTTTTATCCCTGCCATTCCCTGCCGCTTCTTAATACTACTAGTTCTCAAACATAAACAAACTCCCTGCAATTCCCTGCTACTTCTTAATAGTACTAGTTCTCAAATATAAACAAACTCTCTGCCATTCCCTGCCACTTTTTAATACTACTAGTTCTCAAACATAAGCAAACTCTCTGCCATTCCCTGCCACACATTTCATTAACATTTGAGAACTAGTAGTATTAAGAAGTGGCAGGGATAGTTTTTGTATCGAAATATTTAATTAATGTGTGGCAGAGGTAGTTTTTGCATCGAAATATTTCATTAACATGTGATAGAGATAGTTTTTGCACCAAAATATTTCATGAATGTTTGGCAGGGAGTGGCAGGGATAAAAAGTACTGCCGGTACAAATGATGATTATCAGAAAACTTTTGCAAACTATATAGTATGAGAAATGTAATAATCCAATAATCCAATTCCCAGGTCTTTTTTATTTCTCTGTTAAGGTAATATAAGTTCAAATAACCTTTAGAGTATTTTTAATATAAAATCCTTAATTGCAGTTCAAGAAAGAATAATTTAGAATATCACTATTATGTCATTTTGTCATTGATAAATTACAATTTTCTGTGAATATTCACAGCAACCTGAATTAATGAATTGAAACACTTCTTTCCATATTTGTTTCTGGTTGACATACTGTTATGTATGCTTATTGCTTCTGAAGCATCTAACTGAAAAATTCATTGCTTGTTTTTAAATTAAATATCCTGCATTCTTCATATTTCTATTAGGATAATCTCAAATGCAGAGATATAGCATTTACACACAATTACAGGAGAAAATGTTTTGTGAAATGAATTTGCATTTAATTCTGAAATATTTTATTAATTTAAGTGGATTTCAGGAGAGAATTTGATTCTGATAAATTTTTAATTTTTTGTCTTTTAAATTTACATAAGATTTTATTATTGCTTAAAAAACCTAAAGAAAGTCCAACTAATAAACATTTATCTAAATGTTAAAATAAAACTTATAAAGTAATCGACAAGATTGCTGTGAAATGATGGAATTTTAGAAAAGATTTTTCAGATTGTCAGCAAATTTTATAAATGATATTATTTCAATATCTCTTTGAATATCACAATAATATATACCAATTTTAGCAAATATTAATAATTATATTTTATATTTTATTAGTTAAAAATTCTGAATAAGGGAAATATTAAACTTTAAACATCATGGAGATGAGCATTTTTAAACAGATATTTCAAAGGTTTCAAATGAAAAATTTACACTTCTATAAATTTTTAGGTAACAGATTTTTATATGCATATATTTTCACTAAAAGAGAAAAATATTTTCTAGATGAAAAGTTTTAAGTAAAAAAGAAAATACAGCCACTCAATAGAAACCGTCACATGACCAATGATCAATTATCAAATTGGAAAAAAGGGGTGATTAATGAATAAGTTACTTCTCTCACCTTTTGTAGGATCACTAAAAAGTCTGAATTTTTAAAGAACGCTGCCGGACACAAACTAAGGGACCAATTTTGCATAAACTTACATTGTAGTTTGAACACCCCACTTAAAACCGTGAGGGGGGTGAAAAAAAGAAGGAAAAAAACTAGCTCTATTTGTACGGCCTGTAAGCATGACACATACATAGATAGCCAGCCAGATATTTTAAAGATAATCTTTCATATTTAAAAATATTTACAATTTTTCATCCATATTACTAGCAATATATTTTTCAAAAAAGGAAACCATTTTTGTCATAATTTCAGTAGGTTTTCCTGTATACAGATATGACATTTCTGTCCTATATGCTCATAAAATCATCTCTGTTTTGCGAATTGTATGCATGATGATTTTTAGGAAGAAAAATCCAGTTGCAAAATTATTGATTTCTTATCTAACCTGAGATATGGCAGTTTGAGTATCTATTGGAATAGCTGTATCTAAGGATTACCAAAGAGAACCGAACAGTAGCTTTTACTTGGTCCACAGCAATAAATGATGGATTTGTTACAAGTTGGGTTTTAATTAACTTATTGTCTAATCTGCATAAATATTTTTCTTATTTGGAGCATTGAAAGAAGGTACAATTATTTTAAGGAAAAAGCTTTGGCTGTTGTAATGCATAGTAGTATAAATCTATGTAAAGTTATTTAACACTCAATCTAAAAATGCTTTTAGAACAGTGATTCTTTGTCCTGAAAAACGATAATACTGATGATGAACATTGAGATGTTAGGCATGTTTCTAAAATATAATGTTTATACTTCATGCATTTCTTGTTTTTATTTGTCTACTCAGATAGGAATTAAAATTATGATACTAAATAAAATTTCTTTTGTCCCAGTTGTGGTTCATTAAGAATAGATTTTAACACATTTGTCATTATATCTATAATGTTGACCTTTTTTGTTCTTCAGGGTTACATCTATATTGGTATAAAAAAACTGCTAGTTACTCAGTTGACAAGCAAATGCTAATGGTTTGAATCATGTCTCATTCATGTTCTAAATTTGCAATGCTTGTCTATTCATTATAATCATCATTATAGTCTCTATAGGTTATCATTTTCATTGGATAAATGACATAGTTGTCCTGCCTTCCATTTTGGGCTGCTCAGATCTTTTTGTTTATTTTTTATAGAGGAAGTTAAAATATTCTTTAATGACTATACAGCTGAATCAGTCAGTACCTGCACTCATTGTCATTATGCACCGAATATAATTGGTGACAGAAACAAAAGAATTGTATTTATGTGTATGTGTCATGCATGGATTTCTACCTCTGACCTTAACTACTGGTGATTTTAATGTAGCAGTTTTGGCATACTTTGTAAATTTCTGTAAACCGTATGTTGCCGGTCATTATGGAATACTTTACATTGCCCCTTTGCCCTTCCTCTCCCTCAATAACTGATTGAACTGTTGGGGATCTCTAATTGACATGTTTAACATTCTCAGTACGTGAATGGCATGTCAGACTTATATTGAAGTATTCGTGAACAATGCTAGAAGTAGATACAGATCACTGTTGCTAATATATTATGGCCAAAACACACTTTCTAATAGTTATAATTAGTCCTCACTTTCATTTCCATTTCTTCTTCAACTCCAGGCCATTACAACTTCATAATGTCAACTACACCTTTTCATATTTTGCTTTATGCTCTATGCCTGTGGACATTGTTAAAAATGACTCCACAAACCAAATTGACCCTATACTTATGTCTTGTGAAATGATATCAATGCCTAACAATAGAATATGTGGCAGGCTAGGAGGGTAGTTTACAATTTCAACATTACAGTGTTCCTGATTTCTTTTCTTTTTCTTTTTCTTTTTATATTTCTATTTCCAAGCAAGGAAAACAGGGTTCAAAAGTCAACAACCAGCCTCAGTTGATGCTTTGTTTTGTTTTATTTGTGTAGCTTGTGGTTGCGCTTGGTGGCCTAACTATGGTCTCCTGTGTATTTAATTTGAGGGCAACCCATGCCTTACCTGCTTTCTTACCCACTTGCTCTTGGTGAGCTTCCCCCCCCACACCTCTCTCTCTCTCTCTCTCTCTCTCTCTCTCTCTCTCTCTCTCTCTCTCTCTCTCTCTCTCTCTCTCTTCCACATTATCATTGTCATCATCATCATCATCACCTCAAATACCACCACGACTAGTGTGTGTGTGTGACTCAGTAGGTTATGAATGGGTACAGACAGCTGGTTTCCTCAAAAGCACATTGCATTCTGCTCCCAGAAGTACACCTGAGCAGTTGTCTGTGCGTCCACTAGCAGCCAGCATTGGCCAGCTATCATCACCTGTCATACTGTTATCTCATAACTGCTCACTCAACATAAGCTAGATCCATTTGACACTACAAATCCAAAAGGATATAGTTGGCTTTGCTTCCTGGCTGCTATTTCAAGAAAAAAACTTTATAACATCATTCCAGCCACAGTGACAGCAACAGGTTTGTTTCTCTGAAAGTATCCTTCCTCATCTTGTTGCATTTGCATTCTGGATCTACAGTACTGCATGCTTCAAATCCCTAGACCATCTCATTAGAATTATAGACCATATTTAGTAGCACTTTCCACTTGAAGGGCAATTTGGAACATCTTTGTCCTGTCCATTATTGCATTATTCTTAAATAACTCATCTTTTCCAGTTTCTTTGATTTGTGTACATCAATGTGCATGTGTATAATCTACTTTCTGCTTCTCTAAAAATGCTTACTTCAAAAGTAGATCAAGTTTGTCTACTTAATGACAGCAAAGGTGCAATATATTCAAAAGTCATTTTTCCCTTTTCCTAAGGTACTTCACAACATTTTAAGTCACTTCTTATGTATTTTTTTCAACTTTCTATCAAAAGAGCTGTCATTGCTAAGTTGGCTTTGAAATAGGTTTCATAAAGGAAGTAATGGAAGAAAAAATGCCCCTTATAAAATGGTGCTCACTGCTTCATTCATACTAAGATATCTAAGCAAGAAATACATTTTTTTAGTCATCTTATATCATGGAATGCTTCCTTCTATTTCCTCCAAACTATAATCAAGTGGGTTGCTTTTTATGACTATCTTTCTCACACCTTTCTCTTTCTACATTTTAGGTATTAAATTATGTACCTTATGTGCATATACACATATATATGCATACATTTATATGTGCATATATACATAGAAATGTTAAAGATGTATGTGTGTATATGTATAGGTGATGGTAGTGATAGAATTGTTCATTACCATATTTTTATATAAAATTAAGTTTAAAGATTTATCCAAGCTGGTTACTCTCTTAAAAGCCTCCATTGTTTCTGGAAACCTCTTTGTAAAGCTTTTACTTTTGAAATATTTAATTTTTTTCACAAATTATGAATTAAATTATCAATGAATGTAAATTATTTCTGTTGAAGCTGGAAATAATGCAACAGAATAACAGGTGTTTGCTTTATGTTCTTGTGTTATTTTCATGGATTGATAAGACGTACATATTAAAATTTAAATGTTTAGTTTCT
This sequence comes from Architeuthis dux, assembly GCA_006491835.1. Classification (NCBI taxonomy): domain Eukaryota; kingdom Metazoa; phylum Mollusca; class Cephalopoda; order Oegopsida; family Architeuthidae; genus Architeuthis; species Architeuthis dux. The sequence continues at coordinate 4,123,062 of VCCN01004113.1, read as the reverse complement.
TGGTTACAATATATAGTTTTTATCTTTTTAATGCAGATAATTATCTTTTAATGCTAAGTTTTAAGTTGTTTTACTGGATTATATTGATTGAACTCAGTTGTTACATAATTATCACAATATTATGGTATACCTCCTTTTATCAGCAATCGTGAAAATTTTGAAGTAAAAAGGGACATTTGGAGTTTTAAAAAAACTCAAATTAATTTCTACACTGAAAAAAATCTATATGAAATATTACTTAAAGTTTTGCAAAATTAGATAAGAAATATGTAGAAAGTGAAATAGTTTTTTTGATAATTTCCTTCTGCAGTTTATTGCATAGTCTGTGTTGAATTGAAGACTTTGACTGCCTATTATAAATTTGACTGCATATTATAAATTTGTGATCATGTCCGTCTGAGTTATGAAGATAGAAGAAGCTATGCAGTGAGGTGAATATAAAGATTTTTTTCCCTTTAGAAACTCAGGTAATGAACTGTCATTAAAATGTTAAGCTTTCACTACTTTTAAACTACTTTTATTTATAAAAGAAATAATGACTTGCTTAAAGCACACGTTTTCTCTATGATTATACATCTGCTTAATTAACTTTGAAATAAAAGTTAACATTGCAGTTTGTATATCTACTACAAATTTGAATTCCACAAATGCTGTCACTTTCTTTTCACTTTAACTAACCTTTGCCAATACAAATATATTGGAATTAGGGTATAAATAATTTAAGCGCATTGGTTGTGATACTCTCTAGCATAAAAGATATAAAAATCATTGTCTGCAAGATTTTGATGGGAATATTAGTTAGTTTTTATAAACTATTGCTTCAAATTAATTTTAGCTAACACAAGAACATACATTTTTTTACCTGTTACTAAGTTTTATTATTTAGCTTTCATCAACCATTACCAGCTGTGATTCAAACTGATAATTTGAAAAAAAGTAGATCATTTAAGATACTCTTTGGTCTTTATAGATTACAATAGATTCATTCAGATTTTTTAAAACTTGGGATAATCTTTTTTGGTTTCTGTGGCTCTCAATATTTTACCTAGATTAAAATCTAGAAAAGCTTAAAACAAATAATTTTCTGAGATATGAACCAGGGAAATATTTGTTTAAGAGAATCCATATAAACAGAGAATAAACTTGGGCTTTGAGTTTTTTAATTGGAACTGATGGATAGAGAATGGATGAAATGTCAGGATGCTGAAGTAGAAAGATCTGCATAACTATTCAATGAGGTACAAAAATATTCATTTGAAAACGTTGAATTTTTAAGCAATTTAAATGAGACTGGTATCCATCTTATATCAGTTGGAACTTCTCTAGATAACCAGTAAAATCAAAGTGATGTTATTAGATCATCTAACCAGTTCTTTATCAGTGAGGCTGAAGATACTCATCATAGAGAACATTCTTTGGGCCGGGTTTAAAATAATTCAGCAAAAGTAGCAAAGTTTGGAAGGAAATAGCTGGAATTGTATGTTTAATTGCAATTATAAAGATGAGTGAGTTAGGGCTGAACACTGTTTTATAATTGTATATGCACAAAGGTTCAATCTTGTGAGGTTTGAATTTCTTTCTTTCATAAATTGACATTAAGCTTGTTTACAGCTCCCCTTTCTAAGTTTTCTTATCATTTGTCACAAAATACTGGCTAAACTTATGTCACATGGCTATAATATAGATGTTTTCATTTCTTTTCTGGAGTTGGATTGAAACATTTTAAATTTTACTTGTTTATTGCAGAAAAATTAATTATCCAAGCATTTTCTCATTATAAGAAATAGCACAACATCAATTTGGGTTTATATAGATGTATTTGGCAAATGTTGTAAATCTTTACTTTCATGTAGGTTATCTTTGTGTTTAAAGTATGTTATTGCATTGAAGAAATCTTTGCAACTTCAAGACTAACTGCAAGAAGTAAAAGACTCTATCTTAGATTGAAATCATTTTTCTGTTATGTTTATTTTTGATAACAAGTCTAATTAACCTGAAATTTGGGATTAAACCTCCGCACTGTTGGCCTTGTGTACTCTCTACTACCTCTTGAACCACTCTTTGCCCTTTGCAATTCATTTTTAATATTATAAATAAAAGTCTTTTTTATGAGAGTACCACATAAATTTACTTTTACTTTTTCCATAAGAGAAATTAGATAATATATAGTTTTTGTCTTGGCTATAGAAAATATTTTTCTGCTGACAAAGTATGGTTAGTGACTTAAATAATGTTGAACCCATCTTTTTTCATTCCAAAGTCAATGTTCAAACAAAGCCGCTTTAGTTTTCTATACTACTTATACTGAATCTTTTTAGTTGCAGCTCTTGTTTTTCAAATTGTAAAAGAAATATACATTTGGAAATAAATGCCAAAGAAACAATCTTAAACTAGAAACTCTTATAGATTATAAATTAACCAAACCATTGAGACTACAATTGAAATAAATCAGAATATATAATATACATCAATAGTTTTATAAAATTGAATGTTGAAAATTTTTCTTTCAATCATGTCTTAGAAAATATTTTGAAATCAGAAACACCTTCATATTATTTGATTATTTATATATAGTAATAAAAGCTATCGGCTATTCGTTCCATTTTTCTAGACTTCAGAATTAAACAAGACAAAGTTAAAAGTTAACTTGCTGTACTTGGTGTTATTGATAGTCATTCATTCGCTTACTAAGTTGGTTCAGTGTTGTTTGATGTTGGTCATCAAGAGCAATATTTGCATTGGGCTATGGCTGTAAATTTCCATCTGTCAGATAAAGTGTATATCATTGAATGATAACTATTGATATATAAAAATAAAAGTAAACTGTCTCAAAAACAAGATATAAATCTGTCAAAATGAAATGAAATACCATCATAAGTACTTGACTTTTAATTTTTTTTTTTAGATACATTTTCCTTGTAATCTTATATTTTTATTACGTGGGTCATTTATCTTTTTCAGATGCTTGATGTAAAACTACCTGTCAGTTTAAATTTCATAAAATCATGTCACCATTTTGAAAGATATGCATCACTTTCTTCAGCCTTATAAAATAAAAGTTACTCTTTTTTGTTTTTCCTTGTTTTTTTTCTTCTCTTTTAAAATTAAATTTCTGTGAAAGTACTCTGTCCCAAAACTCCAATTGTAAGTTGTTCCTTTTATTCAATTCTCAACTTATTCTCCCAATATTTGTCCCTATTCAATACTCCACCAATTACTTCTTTGTCAAAATAAAAATCAAAGCATAAAAACAGGTGCAATCAATTAGATGAGTATATTTAATTTATTGCCTACCTTCTTAATACACCATAGTTTTATAGAATATGCTATGAACTTAGATTCTGCTGAATTTATTTTTCTTTGGATTTGAATGTTTTCTGTGAATTTTAAATTTAAATAATTTTTCTGCAATCCTAATATTGTTTGTTTCAATTATCTCTTTTCTTTTTCCAAATGAAATGATATTTTAAAGCCTTCTGCTACACTTGCCTTTGAAAAACCCCATTTTTTCTGCTTTTTTTGTTTTCCTTTTTATTCATTTTAACCAATTGTACAAGGCATTGGTTTGTTGCATTCTTTTATTCATGTGTAGTGCTGTTGTCTAGTCATTTTTAATGATTTATATACTTGATGTTGACTTTTAAGCAATCAAATACTTAGTTTAATAAGTATTATATACAAGTTACCATCCTTTAAAAAACTTTATTTTATAATTAAATTGGTCAATATTACATTCTTCTTACTTCCATTGAAAAAGAATATCCATAGCACCCAGCATAATTAGGATGAAAAGGAGCTATAGAAAAATAATAATACATATTTAAAATGTCGGTGTTGAAAAGTAGTTCTGTAGAGAGATTTTATATTTAACATAGTATACACATGGCAATGTAGATATAATAATAGAGAGAAGTATTTGATAAATAGAATTTTGAGAGTGCAAATCATGCATCAAGGGTCAGAAAGTGATTTGCTCTGGCCGTGTGGGGGACTGATTCCATAACAGAACATTGAATCACTATTTTGAATTTAAAAAAAATATTTTGCATTAAATTGCATTTCAAAATCAAATAACCAGTACATAGCAGAATATACCTCTTTTCAACTTTGTTGACAGAGGTAAATAAATCAATTCAAACAAAACTATTATCAGCACTGAGTGGTTTTTGCATACTATGTGTTACTTGTTATAGATTTACCCCTTTAAACTTGGATCTAAACTCAACTATTTCCAATGCATCCACATGCTAACAAATTGTGTTTGATAAATTATTTTACTTGTAAAATATTTTCAATGCGACAAGGCTCAAATATTGGCTTTGTTCATTACAAATCATTGCTTTTATTTAAGATGAAAACTTTTATTTTTATTTGATCTGAATTTAGTCAAGAAAATGCATCATATGTGTAAATTGCTTAAATTTTTAAAAATTATTTACTCTGTATATCTAAAATGTTTAATGGGCAGAAAATATATATGTTTAAGATTCAAATTAGTTTTCTCATCAAAAATATGCTCTCAACTCACATTCTACAAGAAATTACTTTAGTTGTGTACTAATATTCTTTTACTGTTCCGAGTAAATTTCAAAGATGCAGTTGCAATTTCTATCCAAAATTTGTTCATTAATGAATCACAATAACTAAAAAATAACAATAACTTTAATTACAATGGAAATTAAGATACACGTGTTTTTTTTAGTTCATATACTTATTTTTATTTTTCTGTATTCAGTAAAAAGATGAGATGTTAAAAAATGTCTAATTAAGGTCTGCAAACATTTTTTTTAAAATTTAGGTAAATGTAATGTAGTTAAGATATATTAGAAATGCCTTTTTAAAGTTTGTATTGCCATACTTTTGTAAAAAAGTGAACAGTAACTACTTGATGTTTGTGAACAGTATTACACAATTCCTGCTGCATTTTCATGGAATTTAACAGAAAAGGAAGTGCTTTAAAATTATATATATTTTTAAATTATTGATTTTGACTTTATATCTTTCTACATTCCAAAGCTGACTTAGTGTTGATATGCATACAGATACCTGTTCGCGTCATTTTTGAATATATGTATTGACTTGCTTTACTTGTATTTTCGATAGCTGGCTTCACATTGGAAACAATTCTACAATTTTAAATTTCTTCCCTCTCATAGTTATTCAAATCCATGCATTTCCAGTTTTCAGTTGTTAGCAATTGTAATATTGATCAGATTTTCTTTTGGCTCTTTCGACTTTGGTTGCCAAGACTGGAGATCTATAACCCTTTCTCTTATCCTTGTCATTAACTCATGAGCAGTTTTCAACTTCACAAAGAAAATTTTAGAGTTTTAAACATTACTCATCCAATAAAAAAAAACAGTATAGTTGCTTTCCTTAAGTTTTTTTTTAAATTAATATTTTCTATAATGTTGGCGGAAGCACTTTATTATTGTTTCATCTTGTCATTTGCTCTACAAGTTCTCTTGACTGTTAGCTTGAAACTATTTTTGACATATGAAACTATGATCATTCTAACCTCTTGCCTATAACATATTGTAAATCCTGAAAAATATGATTTATAGCCATTGCCAATGCTGCAGCATTTTTATCCTAACTTCTGTGATTTCTATGGCAAAGTATTTGAATAAATCTTTGCTTCATTTTTCTGGCAACATTCTCTAGTTGTTAGATATTTGCTCTCTTCTCTTGTTCCTTTTATCCTATTATATTCTCTTAGAATTATTGTGATTTTTGTCAAAATCTCCGACTTGGTTCATCTGATTTGGCAAGAGATCTGTTTTGATGACTGACAAAATCTTGTACCACTGGACACTAAGTTGATGCTTTCTGCTTTCAGTCAATCAAACAATGACAAGCTTTGATCTAAGCATCTTTCTCCTCTACTGACCAATAAAGTGCAAAGCCTCTTACATATTTTATCTCTTTGTATTTATTCCCTATTTATTTGCTGCCTTCAGGAGGATATTTATATTGCCTAACACTGGAGTCTTCATTGGAGTTTCAGTAAAATGATTATAAAAAATATTGGACTCTGTTGCTCATTTTGCTACTGGTGGGTTTTATTGCCATTCTCCAGAAAAACCTGTATTCAAGACAATGTATATGTTCATTTTTCCATATTATTTTTTATTAGATGAGATATTATAAATCATTATGATGTTTTTTTGTTTTTAAATTTTATGACTTTTTACCTTCATCTTAATTTTTATTAGTTGCTTTTTATCGCAACTTTTGCTCAGGCCAATTACCCTCTAGCAGTGAGTAAATATCTTTTATTTTCCGATCAACGTTATTTACTCACTGCTGGAGCTGGAGGATAATATATATGTTGTTTTGAATAAAATAATCTTTCATAATTAATAAAAGGTTGTTAGTTCTGTGTATTTGATTAGTTATATATGTGGGTGGGTATGGGTAGTGATACATTTGTGTTAGAGCACTTAGAGATGATCTCATATCATCAAAATCAAAAGGAATAAAATAACAAAAATGAAAATGATGATATTGATACTACTACAATTAGTAAGGATAATAATCTTGAAATATCAATAACTGTCATCAGTATTTTATCTCATATGTGTATATCTCATTCTCTCTCTCTCTCTCTCTCTCTCTCTCTCTCTCTCTCTCTCTCTCTCTCTCTCTCTCTCTCTCTCTCACATACACTTTTGTAAATATGTTTCTTAAAAAGAATTACTTTCCTGGATAATATAATTTGTAGTAGAGACATTACTAAGGCATAGAATTAGATTGTTAATTTCCTATACTAATCTTTGGAGAGTCACTCTTAAATGATCATATCTAAATTAAATATCAATCAATCTATTGAAAGGACTCACTTTACCCTTCTTAAAATTTATTTTATTTTTTCATACATTGTTTAAAAAAAAGGATAGAAAATTAAATAGGAAGGTTTTCTGACATTTACTGCATTCACCTGTGCCAATGTGCAACTGCTCATTGATGGCATTGTGAAATCTAGGCTTGACTGGGTACAATGCAGTTTCTTTTATGAGAATAAGAGAAGAGGGAAGAGATGCTCAAATGTGTCCAGCAAAGTAATTCACAAAAGAGCCCCATTGAGATTGAATTGCATATTGAGAGAAGAATGCTTATTCGTTGAATAGCAGCCCTGCTGAGTAGCTTTATTGCATTACAAAATAAAGTGTTTGAAACTAGCCTCTTGGCTGATGAAACGTGAATGGTTGAATAGTGATTAGGTGGAGTATCTGCGTCCACTCCATTATGTGCTTGGCTGATTGATATTGTAAATGCTCACCTCACACATGCACACACATGCACAAATAAACAAACACACATACATCAGCACAATCCACAATACTGCACCAAAATCGCTTCTGCTGCCTGTCTGGAAAGGGGTAACACAGTGAAAAAAAAAACTTTTTAAAAAGCCGCACCTATTACCCCTGTAGAAGTCATGTTAGTGATGAAGTCTCAAAACAGGTTAGGGGACAATTATATGGTTGTAAAAAGTTAAGCTCTAAAGAATAGAAAGTATATACAGAAGAAGAGGAGGCATTACAGAAACATTTTTACTCATATATATCTTCTTTCTTTGTAATTCAATAACATAATACTTATTTATTTATTGGGCTGCATATAATATGTAAAAGTGATGTGAAGGTAGTTGGAGAAGCACTAGTTGTTTAGATATAGAAAAGATTGAGTATGTAATGTGGGAACATCCAGTTATTCTCAAATATGTATGTACTAATTTCCTGGTAATCCAAATCATTAACTTTCTTGTGTTGTAAAAATCATAAAATTGTAGTTTGTAAGTTAAATGTGAATAGTAATATAACCTGTTTACAATTTATCAAATTGATTAAAATATACAAACTAATCATTTTGATGAGAAGAATAGATTATCTGAAAAACTTATGGTAAATCTTTAAAAATATGGCAACTTTTAATACTAATAGTTACCTCTGCCAACAAAATTGGAGAGGTATATGTATTCGGTCATGTCTTTCTGTTTGTCTTTTTTTTGTTGGAACATGGGCACATGGGTAAGAAAAAAGTGATTAAATTTGATGGCGGATCCAGAATTTGTTTTTGAATGAGAGATATTTTTCTGTTTTTTTCCCATACATTTCTGTATTCGCTCATGACTGTTCACATGATATCTCCAAAGGTTCTAAATAAATTCCAATGCAGGGTGGGACACAGGGTAAGGAAGAAGTGATTACATTTTGGGGTGGATCCAGGAATTTGTTTTTGATTAATTAAGTGTATGGTGTTGGCAGAGGTATGCGCTCTCTAAGTGCTTTCTAGTTTTATAATGTGCTGTGTATTAACATTAATAATTATTGAGATATTTTTGTTAGACTATTTGTGTAATAATTATTTTAGTGACCTCTCTGTTCAACTCTTAGTGACCTCTCTGTTAACCTCTTAATGACCTCTCTGTTCACCTCTTAGTGACCTCTCTGTTCACCTCTTAGTAACCTCTCTGTTCACCTATAAAATCACTTGATTGTTCATTAACTGAAAATAACAGAAATTCACCAGATTTCTCTATAATCCATTGAACATGAACGATAATTGGCTTTACTCACTCAGCCGACATTTGGAAGTTTTGTGTGCATTATGATAATGGCAAAACTACCTAAACTTAAAACTTTTATGGACAAAAATGATTTTTCTTGCCGCTGTCATGCAATAAGTGTATGAATCCTAAGTAAAAGCTTTGTGCTAAGCTTGTAGGGCTGTCAGTGAGAGGCTGGAAGTGCAGGCCATTTAAGCAGTATTAGCTGAGGGACTAGGATAAGTGTGCTTGGATGATTGATTACTGACAGATTTGAAGAAGAAATGGTGCAAGAATGGAGACCAGGTTCACAGAGCAATTGACCCTTTATAACTTTTTAATAATTTTCAAAACAAGAAAGTCATAACATTTCTTACCAGTTATATGTATGATGAAAAACATACTTGGATTGAATTTCACACTACCGCAGAGGACAGAAATATTTGACTGAATTTTCTGAATAATTTGATTGAGCAAAACCCAGTGCAGCTTAAGATAGTAGTATAAATCTTTATAATAGTACAGAGCATAATATAGGAAAGACACTTCCCCTTGCTGCCAGACCTTCTTCTGCAAACATTGTGGAAGGGCCTGCCTCTCCCGTGTAGGCCTCTGGCCACTGGAGGGTCTTCAACAGATATGAAAAAACCTTCCTAAATCTTTGTTTGTGAAGCCAAGTCATGATTAGAGCTATATGGTAGAACACATCATTTAAGAACAGTGGTAGTAATATTCATTTCTTTGTAACTTTATATCACATTTCCTTAATCAGTACTGGATCCAAGATCTATCAGTCTTTTAAATTAGTAATATTTTTGACTATTGATTATTATGATACCAATGTATGCTTAATCAGTCATCCTTTTACAAAGGCACATCATTTTGCTTGTCTCTGACATTTTATAATATTAAAAAGCCTTGCTTGATTTTTGTTGTTTTTGCTGTTCAGCCCATATAAGTTCAAAGTATTATTTGATTATTATTTTCCATGTCTGTTTGTATTGATATGATTTTCTTTTATCTGTTTCAGATTTTTGTGTAAGTATCTCATGGACCAAGACTCCATCTGCTGACCAACATCATTCATTCATGCATCATCATCTAAGACTTAAATCCACACTCCTTCAGGTATTGATTGTAAACTCTCCAGAAAATATACATTTCCATTCTTTTCGTGAATTAAGATTCAAACTATTTCTTTCATCAAATTATGAAATGATTTATGAATAATTGAAATTAGATTTTATTGTGATGGCTGTATGGCACAAGAATAGTAGACTTCCAAGTAGTTGGAGACGGCTTTCTTTCTAACATTTTGAATTATTGAGAATCTGTTTCTCTAACATCTATCATTGTTCATATATAGGCTCATTTGTATCACTTATTTTCTTCATTTGACAAAGCTTTTCATTTTAAGATTTGGTACTTGGGATTCAGAAAGGAATCTTGCTAAGATCCTCCCAAACACTTCCTTCTCATGACCAACCCTTTCACTGTTGACATTATAGAAAGGGCCTAACCCTGTGAACAGGTTTAGCATCAATTCTCTTCATGTATATTGGATCAGAATATTGGAATCTGAGGAGTTAAAGGAAATCAATAAGCCACTTCTCCCAATGGCTGAACACTCTCTTCACAATAAATAATAGACTTTAGGAAAATTGGCACAAATTGCTTTTCTTTTACATAAATTAAAGTCTTGATAGGGCTTTTGGATATACTTTGATATCTGCTTCATTGTCATCAAGGTATATATAGCTGAATATCTTTGAATATGTGTCTCAATATTCTGTGGTGGATTTCTCCTATAAGTAGGTGATAGCTTTTTATGCCGTGAATTGTTAATACTCTTCTTGATTTCACATTTTTGCTTCAAAGTGGGAATCATTTTCATCTTCTACATTCTTATTTTGACATGCAACCTTGTTGCTAATGTAGAATTCTGTTCTAGTTTTTCTTGATCTACTATTACCTGAAACTTCTTAGTTGAAAGTTGGCTGTCATTTTTCTATCTAAATAGTTTTTATGTTTGTCTAGAATTGACATATAGAATTTAAAACAGATCTTCTAGAATATGTACTTATGTGTGATAACTTTTTAAACCTGGAAAATCTTAGAATACTCAACTTTTCTTATTCTGAATAAACCTGAATATATTTCTTTTAGCGTTTTACTTACTTTCCCAGAAATCTTTTTTCTTCATATTTTTTGATCCCATTTGTAGCTTCTTGTATACATATATATATAACTTTTTAGTAATCCTTTTGTAAAAAAATATTTTCTCTAAACCTATTCTTTTTCCATATGCACTCATTCTAACATTAGACTTTTTATCAACTTGTTTGCAGAAATATTTTTATTTATTTAACTTGAAACTTTTTACCTATGATAATGCACTAATATCTTTTTTACTATTCCTCATTCTTTACAGTTCATGGCATTAATAAAGTTTCTCCTGTTTGTCTTTAGAAGAGTTCTTCTTTCATTTATTTTTTTTTGATTACTCAAACAAAAATATTTCAACTTGACTTTTAAAATATAATGTATAAATACTTTAGGCTTGATGTCATGACTGAAGTAGTTACATATGTCCCACTGGTGCCAGTGGTAGGTGTTTGAGCTTAGGCAAAAACTAGGATGCCAAATGCTGATTTTCAAAGTAGGCAAGCCCTTCCCACTTGAAAGATTGGTGCAACACAATCTTCCTACCCTTGTTTTCACTCCATTTGTCCCTGCACTAAGGCTTAGTAAATATCTATAAATACTTGCATTATCTGCAATTTGCATTTATAAAAATATATGTAGATAGTTAGAAATTTTACCTGTTTTCTGCATATATAATTTCATCCTGATTCTTATATTACTTGGTGATATTTTACATCTGAATGAAAAGATGTGCTAAGTATATTCAAATGGAATCTAGCTGAGTTATACTTTATTTGTCTGGAGTTGACTTTGTTTTCTTACCGTAACAAGAACAAGAACAATTCTCACTGAAATTAGAGGTGTAAACCGATATGTAAAATTCACATTCCCCTACCATGATTTGAACTCACGACCAACTGATTGCCAGGAGGCTGTCTTACTGACTGAGCTAAATTGACAAGTGGTATATGTTAACAAAATTTATACACATAAGTACAGGCTTATTTCATTTTAATAAATAAATACATTTATATATATACAATACAAAAGTTGCAGTAATCATCTTCAGTTGTAATAGAAGTTTGACCCTGCAGCAGCATAGTCTTGTCTCATTAGAAACCGTCAACCAAAACTCACCAAGACTGTCAACATAGGTTTCTTCAGTTTTTAAGTGATTCTGGCTGGCTATGTATGTTGTGCATACAGGGCACATCAACAGAGCTTGAGGGCTGAACACTTAAACATTTACTACTTATTATGTCCAGAAAAACAGCATATTGTTTTTTGAAAATTCACCACAAGATAGGTTGTTAGTGGGGGTTCAATTTACAATGTAAGTTTATCTTAAATTGGTACCTTAGTTTGTGTCCAGCAATGTTCATGCTTGTTTTTGGAAAATTCAGATTCTTTTAGTGATCACGGCCTAACAAAACATGAGAGAAGTAATTTATTCATTGATCACCCCTTTTTCTAATTTTTTAATTGATCACCCCCCCAACATGGCATGCTGCCAAAAGATGTTGGTCATGTGACGGTTTCTATTGAGTGACTAACCAGACCTGTTCTTTCTTATTGTGACTACTGTCCATAGCACATTATCCTTTCTCTACTCTTATTTACCACGCTCCCCACTCTTGATTTTATGCCTACCATTGTTACCATTCTTGTCATCAATGGCCATCCTGATTGTTAGTTCACATTTCAAAGCAACATATAAAGGTGCAGTAGACATTCTGCACAATTCAGTCCTTTGGCTAGCTAATATATTAACTACTAATGAACTCACTGTTCCTTCTTCTCAAATCATCCTGTCTATTTTTCAGCTTGCATCTCTTTTGCATCGCACACTTCTAACATAGCCAGCATCTTTATCACTACTTCATTATTCTTACTTCTCTTGTCATTCCACTTTCAGTGCTTTTCGAACAATTGATATTTTTAGCATTGTCTTTTTTCTTCTTCCATATTATCTTTACTGAAGAATTTTTCATCTGCCTTTCCATGCTATCCTGACTGACTGTTATCGGCCAGTCATACTTGTTCATATACACATAATACTGAAAAAGTCACAGATGAAAAACAACAATCTGTGTGTTATCTATAAAAAATATACATAATATAATCTTGGATGAAAAAAACATTTTTGCTCTGTTTAATATAATTGTTAATTAACTTCCTATATTGTTTTGGACTTTAATATTAAACTTTTGATTGTTCCCAAAAGTTTTGAAGTATTACTATCTGTTGCTTTGTTCGGAGAATATATATATATATATCTACAATAATTTCATGATATGCTTGGTATTGTTTATATATATATATAATTCTGCCACCAGACTTTACTGTATACAGTATTGGCCACAATTAACCGTCTACTTTTCCAATTTCAACTGACTTCTAATTTGTGACTTAATTACTTTTGTCGTAATAAATCCAACACAGCAATTTGTTTGTTTGATTTATTACAACAAAAGTAATTAAGTCACAAATTAGAAGTCAGTTGAAATTGGAAATGTGGACGGTTAATTTTGGCCCGTAGTGTATATTCATTAAAGATTTTTCCCAAGGTCTTTAAGATGTTATCACTCAGCCTACCTATTCTTTTGATACCTTTTTTTCATTTGCTCATTTCACATTCGTTCATATGACACCAAGGACAATTCAGTCTCTGCATTGGCCAACAAAATCACTTAACAAAAACTCACAGAACTGCATGTACAATTAATTTAAAGATGTGCAGTACTTTGTATAAGACAATTTTTTCTATTTTTAACAAAATTATTTTGAAATTCTATGGCCATTTCTGTTTAATATACCCATTCCTAAATACCTGAAATACCAAAATTGATTTTCTTAGCATAAAATATACACGGTTTGATGCACTATATGTTTCTCAAGAAAATTTACTTTTTCAAATAGAAAATACGGATATCCAGATTAACCAACCCAGCTACTTTAAGTCCCACTCTTTTAACTCAAACAACACATTTGCCAAATATTATTTAACCTATCCAATGATTTCCAAGTTTAGTTAACTGTATGTACAAACCAATAGTTATTCAAATTTGAAAACAAATAAAGTAAATTCTACACACAAACAATACTGTTAACATTTTCTTACCATTTATTAATGTGAATTACATTTAGTGATATTCTATGTATGGAAATGTACATCTTACATATATACCATGTAGATCTATAACAGAAAACTACACAATTCAAAGTATATAGGTAGAGTTATGGATATCATATTTGGTGTTTATGTCTGTAAAGATGTATAGTCTGAATTTAAAGACAATAGAATGATGTTTCTTTTTTCATTAAAGAAGTATCTATTAAATTCATACAAGCATGTGTGTATAATAAATATTTTTCTTCAGAGACTGCAGACTCTTAAAAAACGAAGTCAGTGGGATAATCCTAATGACTATAACATTTGTCCTAAACTTCATAATTCCTATCACAGATAACTATTTTTCAATCAACTCAACAAATTCTTAGAATATAACATTAAAGATATCATTTGTCCTAATCTATACTCTTGATATTTATCATTCATCTGGTTCTAAAGATATGTTTAGGATTTATCATAATAGGACAGTGACTGCCTCTTGATCATTCAAGAATTTTCTAAATCAATGCATAATCATATGATTTTGCTTTAAATAGAAATTCTTTTAGTAACTTCCTTTATTCATTAACAATGTTCTTTCTACTTCAAAAAGATTCTATAGGTCTTTTAATTAGAGGAGATATTAAATGTCTTAGGCAGAGGCCTCCAATGGAGGGGGTCCCCCAAAAGATTTATAAATTATAGTTCATCTACTACATTTCTACTGACATTATACAATAACAATGACATATTTGTAAATACATGAATTGCTTAAATAATAATTCAGCCTTTGGGGTTATTTTTCACCAATTAAGTGATAGTGCATGTCTATTTATTGCAAATTTTTCTTTTTCATTAAATCTCACTAAATGTTGAAGTGGGTCTCCACTAGGAGCCAAGCCACCCAGAGCCCCCAAATCTCTGGCTCTCTCTAGCTATGTCATCCATGATAATGTTTGCTTATTATTAACTCTATCTTGATTTGCTTCACTTGTTTTATGATAAAGAAAATTTAACATTCTACTGAGCATTTAACAGATTTTACTTATATTATCATCATCATCATTAATAATAATAGCATTAACAGTAACGAGGCTTATTTGTTATCTTGCCAAAGGGTAATTGTTCTAGAGACCAATCTTCAATAGAAACATGTTTGTTAATTGTTCTTAATATATTAAGTATAATAATAAAAGATCAGGATATCTAAGTAAAATATATTTTAAGTACACCAACTTTTGATTCAACTTATCTTTTCTGAGAGTTCCCAGTCACAAATTTCCATATTTTTGGATAAACTTCCTTTATGTACTCCTTTCATCAAGCTTGATAATACTGACAACCATGTTTGATAATACAGTTATTGTGTTCAATAATTATTAATTTTGCTTCTACAGTTATTATTTATGTTTTATTAAATGGAATTAAGCTCCAAGTAAAAATATATATTCCATATCATATTTCTTGTTACTTATTAGAAATCAAAAATAGATAATATTCTGAATTATGTCTTATGAAGATAAGCAAGGAAGAATGGCATGGATATTTCTTATGATTTCAACTTACAAAATATTTTATATAATTTTGCAAGATTGTGCATTTTTGTTTGTTTTGTTTTATTTTTCTGTGCTTTATGTCTATGCTTAATGAGAAGTAACAATTCTAAAAAGTTATAATTAAAGAAATTACTCGTGAGCTTGAAACTAAGTAAACTCTACAATCCCTTGAGCCCTTTGCTATTTGATAAATGTTCACATTGAAATTGTTTTAAAGTGTGAAAGGTTTCAATAATTGCTCTTTGCCTCAAGCTCATGTCAAAAGAGCTTCCTTGATGTCTGCAGAGAAACCTACAGCATTTATTATTTGTGGCTTTGGTTCAGAATTTCAGTAGCTAATTGATTTCTCTTCCCAATATAAGGTTGGTGGAATTCGTTGCCACAGATTTACTTTGGCTTCTAAAAATGGGATTTTAAATGACACAAACAATCTTTCCTAGTAGTCAATAGTCTACTGGTAAAATATGTAATATTAAGTTACATAAATAACTATTTGAAACCTTAGGTCATTCCAGAAAGTAGTACAAGATGTTTTTTCACTTGATATAATTATTATATAAACATTGCATTCATCTAATTACTTCAACTCACGCCCAGATCAAATGCTAAATTTTAAATTATATTTTCTGGATAGCATAACCTTTTAATATACTGTAGATAATGATACTAAACTCTCTATAATAGGTTTTTCATGTGAATTCTATTTTTAAGTATTCTCTAGTAATTTATAAAATCAATCTCTCTAAGCATTTACTTTTATTTGTGCAATGAAATGTTTAAAAGTAATGTTTTATTTACTAATTTTAGATTTGTTGTTTGTCAACAAATCACCAGCAACAAAGTGCCTCAAGGTCATGGACATTTTTTCAACAATCAAATAAAAGACAAGGTAAATTTGCTCTGTGGTGTGACCTGGTCTCTTGCTTTCTAACTTTTCTTTTGTGTGTGATGAATGAGGTCCTTTGAAAGGAAAAAAAAAGAATTGCTAACAAATATACATCTTAAAATTAATGCATCATTCTATGAAAACCATTCATTTTTACCAAATGTTTACAAACAATAATACTGTAAATTAGAAAAATATATTAGCATAAAATTGTTTATACTGACTGTTTTCTTTCTTTAGATATGCATTTTCTGTGAAAGAAAAATAGGAGTAAATCAAGTTATGCCATTTCTACACTTCATTGTCTGAACTAAGCAATAGATTTTATTAATCATAAGTAAAATATGTACCAACTTTTGTACGGACAACCTAATCTCTTCTTCACATCTTTGATGTTGACATGTTTCGGCGGATTCATTCTCAGGCCTTCTTCAGGTGTAATATGTAAATCCACAAGAATGAATCGGCTGAAACGTTGTGTCAATATCAAAGATGTGAAGAAGAGATAAGATTGTCCCAACAAAAGTTGGTTTGTTAATGACTTTTCTCAAAGTTATAGACAATTAAATATGTACATTAACAATTAATGGAAATAACCATTTAGGTATTTCTAATACTAGTTCAAGTTCTAGTTTGATGTATCATACTTTTGAGTGACCGTAATAGTTTGTAATAAACACATTCAAAAGAATATGTAATAATAAAATGAAACTTCTTTACCTTTATCCTATTTAGAAATTAATTTTCTCCTTCATCAATCTATAACACAATTTAAAAAGAGACAAGATTGATTGTTTTTTTTACTTTAAAGCTTATCAATCTCATAGAGAAGAGAAGAATTTATCCATCTATCTCACACAAGTTTTGAGTGTGGTAAAATCATGGTTTCATAATTTTAATATTCTTTTGTGAATGCAAAATAATTTTGTCATTACCAATATAGATAATAATACTACACAATCTATATATTTCTAAATGCTATGAGGAATGAACAATGTGCCAAGGCTAAATATTAGAACGTTATAAATGTTGCCAAGGTATTCAGCTCGTCTTTGTGAATGATTACTGTAAGAGTAAATGGTTCTTTTTTCACCGTACCATTTCCCCTCCATAATGGCCTGAAGGAAGCTCCCTGCAGATTTCTACATAGTCATTATGAAATCAGGGGAAAAAGTGATTAGCAACTTCTACCATTACTTTGATATTATTTGGTGCTTTTATTCTTTAATTTCATTGCAGCTTATCATCAAGAACTGATGGTAATCTCATTTATTCTTATCTCTGAATTGATAGCTTTTCTTTTTTTTGCATAATCCTAATCATAAACTAAACCTAATGTTAATCACTTGACAGAATGGATTTGGATGAAATATTTCAGTACAGCTTGATTGCTTCTCAGATTTCCATTTCCTTTTATTAGTTTGGTAGTGGTTAATGACTCAGAGAATGAGATTGGTGAGCTGAGTGAAAGCTCCAGCTGAGACTGTTTGCATTCACTTTGAAATGCCCTTGGGAAATGCATGTATTCATCTCTTCCCCCTTGTTAACACATGGACCAGCATGACAGGGTAAGGCCCATCATCTCCCATGTTTTGCTCTTACTAGAGGAAGGACATGTTCAACAACAGACCTTAAAAATGCTGATAAGAAAAAGAGTACTAACATCAGTACTGATCCATACTAATCCTGTATACTGTACTATAACATAAAAATATTCAGCAAATTGAAATTCAAGAATTTAGTTGTAATTAGTATATTCTCAAGTATTCTTTCATTTGCTATATTTTATATCATTTTATAATACTTAAAGAAAATGCCATTATCTGGTCATGATGGAAAGAACAATAATGAGGATGTTGGTCTAAGTAAGCTTTACAGTTTTAATTTTTGATCCTCACCTGATAAATATAGACAGTTCATAAATGGTTAATTTTTACTTTAATAAAATGTAAGAAAACCAAACTAAAAAATAAAGATCATGCGATAACTAATTCTGAGTAAAACGTTTTAAGGTATTCACTTAAATCACTTTTTACACCTTGACCTGAAAAAGCTAAATTGACAAATTCATATAAAAATGTTCTAAGTGTGTGTGTGTATGTGTGTGTGCATTTAATAAGGATCTCCTTCATCACCATCAAAGCCTTTCAAAGCATTTTTAATAATAACAAAAGTAATAATTTCCTCTAATTTTCTAACCTTTCTTTGTAGGATATTTCAATGATGTTCATTCCTGATTGGGGCCAAATCACATTTTGATATTTACTATTTGTAGAAACAAAATATTTTTCTTACGTTTTGAACAAATTATATTTTCAAGGGTTTTTCCATTTTGTTATAAGAATATTCTAATAAGAGAAATGCTGATGCTAACAGTCAAATTGTTCATCTGGCTGAATGGGCTTTTTATCTAGGCTTCCTTGTGACTGTGGGGAATCTCTGGAAGCAATTCCTTTACTTGACTTCCAAATAAGTTATATTTATTCAAATATCTGCATCTAATGAATGCAATAACATCATTTTCATAGTTGACAACTTTAATAATAAATATATTAAATAAATAATGCCCTTACGCTGGCTATGGCATCAGCTATCCCTGCCCAGGCTTCACATATCACAAGTTTCTCTGTCTAGGCTATACCTCAAAGTTCTTTGAGGTTTGCGATATGTGAAATAGACTTAGAGGCAACAAGAACCTGAAGTGGCGTCATTCACTTCACCCTGCACTATTTTACCCATAACTAGGGGTAGAAAATATGGATTAATGCCTTTCTAAAGGCAGATCTTAGTCAGAGTTTGAATTCGGCTCACCAAGTCTATTTTCCGTGCTGCTAACCACTTGGCCACCAGCACCTCCTGACAACTTTAGTTTCTAAAATTGTTCTCCAAATTATGTTTTGAATATTAAAGGCTGAAGTTGTCATTTATTACTTCTTGATTTGGAATGAAAGAAGCATTTTCTTATCAAGGATGTTTCTCTTTACACAGTACTCTCTATTCAGATCATATTTTAAAATATTAATTAAGAAACATTAGAGCTGAAATTGATATTATATTAACTCTTATTAAACAAATATTTGTACTCATGTTACTTTGACATTACATTTTTTATTAACTAAACAAGTTAACTTGCCGAGCGGCTATTTTTGTGCTTTCCACTGGTATAGTATGGTCTGTATTTTGCTTTTGTGGACTTGTTTCTTCTTTGATAACATTGGTTTATTTGCTTATTTATGAACTAATTTTAATGTGAAAAGTGTTTGAATGATTTTGTTTCTAACAAAAAGAATCAAGCAGATATTTATTGATAGGTATCAGTGTATAATCATTAACATCTTTGGACAAATAAGGAACAAAATGGGCTGCAGTTTTATCTGGTCATTTAGTTTTTCTAAAAATATGAATTACAAAAAGCTCTTTCATATGTTCAAGTACACATTGTATTGTTAATTTCATATAAATGCTTGTATTTCAAAATCTGATTTCAGCACGAAAAGTAAGTATACATAATTATAGTCATCTAAAGACTTATATATTACATTTATAAATCAAAATATTTGACTTTTACAAGCACAAAACTTCCAGATATTAATACAAACATTCCAACTACTGACACTGGAACATACACACAGGATTTCTATGAAAGTGGAAAGATAATGAAATTAATCTAATGAAAAAAAGACAATCCTTGTCCTGATACTTGTATTTTTAAAGATTATCTGAAAGCCGAGTCAACTTCTCGAAGGAGCATTGTTCTCCCCTTGTGAACCCAATATCTTGTCAGAGAGCTTGCGGAGAGCAATGCTTTGTGTTACACCCTGTATAAGGGCAATCTGCTTATCTAGACAAATGCTTCATTTCTTCTATTTTGTCAGACAAGTTCCATGTGTTCAGCTCTCTACCTGCTGAATGTGATATCAAAGGACAGTAGCACCAATTACTGTATTTATGCCTTTCAAACCATTCAACTCAAATCCCTCAAATCCTGGCTTCTTCTGGGTATTCCAATGTGTTATTGTTTACACTGGGACAATAGCATTAGGGTGAAATTTCTTTTTAAAAATTACCAACATCTTCACATCTTTCAGTCTTTGTCAAACTTTTCTGAATCCCAATTTACTCAATAGAAAACAGAAGAAATACTTTTAAAGTATTTCCAACATTAAACTAAAAAGTTAATACTAAGTGAATATCATCATCAAATAGCAATTTCATAATTAAATGTTATACAGTGGAATTTTTGCTATTGAGCAATAGTCAATGAAACAATAGAGTCAAACTCTGTTAAATATTCTTTGTTGTTCACATGATTTCAAGTTGAATATTTCCTAATTTTCACTTGCATGCAGCTTAAGAAATGTGTGTCTGTGTGTGAGAGTGAGAGAGTGAGAGTCTCTTATGAAACTTATTACATATGCTGTTTGGAAATTTCATACTACTGCATTTTTTATTTAAATGGCAAAGGCATACTTGTAACAGTTATGTGTCTAGAAATAAGGCAAATACTGTTCCTTTGCTTTCCATGTGGGAACCTTTACGATTCCATCTTTATTGTCAGTGCATCCTAAATAAATAAAGAAAAACAACAGAAATTTTTCTTCTGTTCATTTAACATTAGTGCATGTTGCTTTGCATGGGTGTGAAAACTACCAACCACGGTAGACCTTCTTCATTGTCTCACACTGCATGTGTGTGTTAGTCATTAGTTCCAATGATGGTAAGTTTCTTGCAACTCACTCTCACACATACACTAACACACTTTCACACACACATGCACATACTCACACACCCTTACATACTCATTACCAGTCATAAACTTGACATTCCCTATCTCCATTTGCATGTGCACTTAATAAGAGAGTAGTTCATTGTGAGCAGTAGTGTATTTGTTTACCACTCTGTACCTATACACTAAACTGTCAACACTCTTCTACACACATACACACTAGCTGCATATGTGTCATCACTCCATTTTACCAATAATTCTTTTCCTACTCTCACTTTCTCTCCATCACACTTATATTGCATGATCACCCGTTAATCCTAATCTGAGGATACTGAAGACAAGGACCAAATCTGGATGAGTCCGTTATGGCGAAATTGCATTGGATACACGGTTCTTGTACGATCACTGAAGTTAAGCAACGTTGAGCCTGGTCAGTACCTAGATGCGTGACCGACTGGGTATACCAGATGCTGTAAGCAGCTAGAGATCATGTAGATAGCCTCCTGTGGTGATCCCGTTAATCCTCCCTGGAGGAGACCAATCTGTACACTATGCTCAATAACGCATGCCAAAGCCCCCCCATGCCCCCAAACCCTCTGACTGGCCTGGCTGCGAGCGGCAAGAAATGAATGAATGGATCTGTCCAATGTTTTTCCTTGTCCTTAGACAAAGACTGGCAGATGATGAGTTAACATAGGAGTATCCATGATGAAGCCACTGTCCACTGCTAGTTCCCAACCCATTCCCATCCATTGGCATCCACATCTTTCAGGTAATGTCTCTAAATTTTGCAACAGCCACTCTTATTTTCAGCTAAAGCATTCATCCATATCTTGTAGAAAGTCTCCTTCAGATTCAATGCCAACTAAAACAGATTTCAGTCAAAAGACTGATTGCATTCAAAATCCTTGGGAAATGGCGGTTTCAAATTTCATTTTGACTTGTTCGGACTAACCGCCCACCTGTGAATTGTGCTAAAACTGAGGTCTCTGACTTGAGTTTGACTCGGCCATAGCTGGGGACCTGGTCTCTTCTGGCGCTTAGATAGTTCCCTCTCTAGCACCATTTGAAATCAGTTTCCCAGGGTGGTATCACAACTGGTGCTACGTCCATGCATGGAACTTCTGACACTTTGAAATTTGGTGTTTGTCACAAAAAGTATTTGCAAAATGCTTTAACCTTTTTTATTTCTGATCTTTTTAGTATTAATAAAGTTCTGTTTGAAAACAATTCACTTTGTCTTCTCTAATTATTTCATTTCTTTTCTATTGTTTTAATAAATTACTTTGTTGTTTCAAAAATGATTACATTTAGAAACAACAATGAATAATTTGTCATACTCATTTTGATTATGATACATTTGATGGAATTTTTTAAAGTAATGATTGTCTTTTAATTTTTAGTGATTTTTTTCCCGGTCAAACATTAAACTATTTTTGGCGTTACTGTTGTTTCATGTTTACTAGTTAATAGACATTTTTTAGATGTTTCGTTATTCACTTAGCAAAATGCTTTATTAGTAGATATTTCTTTCTTACATAAATTATTGATCAGTTGTTAAAAAAGCACACATATACAGGAAACCCCCGGATTAACATGGTTAATACATCCTCAAAAAGTGCTGCGCTAATCAAAACCGCATTAATTGAACTTAGAGAAATAATCATAACCTATAAGAAATAATGTAATTAATCTTCAACTTCCAATTAAAAAAAAATTTTAAATGATTTTTCAAAACATCTTTTAATATATAATAGAACTCACTATTCAGTTTTTTGGATAAAAAATTGTTAGCGCGTTAATCGAAAACGCGCAAATCGGAACTGCGTTAATCTTGGGTTTCCTGTATAATTTCTTGCATACATAATTCCTTTGAAAGTTAATTAGGGATATCAAACTTTAAAAATGATGAAATACCAAAATTTATACCACTATTCACTAAATACTGAATGATTACAGAATAAAAACTTTTCAACATTTTTATATACATTTTACAAGCATGCAGAATAAAAATCAGAAAATTAGTAACTTTGATGTGCCTGTAAATGTAGAGAAATGATGAACAGTTATAGCTGAATTACACCTTATTGAATCTTAGTGCAATGCGTAATTTTTATAGAATTTGATTTACTTTGTTATCAGACGATTCTAGATACTTTGATATCCAAAACAAATCAACAAACAAAATTACTAGTGAGGTTTTTTTTAATCCTGCCTACATGTAATGAAAAAGAATTTTTTAACCTAATATTTTAAAATATTTTTATATTTTGCCTATGATTTTGAGAAGGGTCATTAACATTCAAAGAGTTTTTTCGGACAATTGAACTCCTTCTTGTTGTTTATGTTGTTCACACAACGTTTTGTCTGATTCATTCCATGGCCTTTTTAGGTATAATATGTTATATCTGTAAGAGACTCCCTTTCCTTATTGGTATTACCTATTACACCTGAGGAAGGCTGTAGAATGATTCGTCCAAAATATTGTGTGAACAACAATAACAACAAGGAGTTGTCTGAAAAACTCTTTGAATTTTCATTGCATTATTTTTCAAGTCTTCTATGCCTACTTTTCTTAAGATAGTCATCATTTTCTCAGAGGCTACAGCTTATACATTTATAAAAAATGTTATTCTGACAATTTCTGGTTGCTTTCATCTTATTTGGGATGTATGTTATGCCGAATCAGCAAAGTTGCCTATTTCACGAATAAAACTATGTATTTACGTATTTTTTGTCAAATATCCAATTCAAAACTAAAATATTTTGTTAGCAATGCTATATAGTTTTATTCGCTAATTAGGCAATTTCGCCAATTCGGCATAACATATGCATTAAGCAATTTTTTTTTTAATATGAAATTCAATTATGATAGCCCAAAGTTTTGTAGTAACCAAGAGGTTAAGACTTTAGTGAGCATTGCTAACAAAATATTTTTAGTTTTGAATTGGATATTTGAAACATTTTAAGCAAATCTCTTTGTGTTGTATAGCGGGGTGTCCTGGACTTGGATAGAAAGGAAACTCGAAGACTTGCTTGTAAAAATATCTGGACATATTTTTATTACACAACATACATCTTTGTCGGCCGGAGAGTGAAGAGTGGGAGAGAGATAAGAACCGCCAGTCTGTCCCCAACAGGGACAGCAGTCTTATGCCTTTCGGATCTGCTGATGTCTGTCTCTTCTTTGAGTGTTGAGATTTCTGTCCGCTCTGTTCACTGTTCTTGGTCTGCTTTATAGGTTTCTCTAACGCCTACGTGGTGTGAATCACGGTGTCAATCACCGGTCCCATCCTGTTTTAGACACTGACAATATTTAGACAATATACCTATTTCCTGAGGTTCACTTACATTTCCGCCCAGGTGTCAGTCCGGAAACACATATCATAACATTTGGAAAAGGCTTAGGTCACTAAATTGTATGCAGATGAACACATCCACATATAAATGTTCTTTTCAGGCAATCAATGAATTTCCATTCTTGTAAAATCCATGAGGCCAACGTTATGTAAAATCATTTATAGTATAACTGATGTTCAATATTCTGCAGAGTTAGGCTTGTTTACTATACCTGCTTTTTTTCATGTTTTTAATTCAAGGTTACCTCTCTCTTTTTTAGTTACAGTATCTGATATTCTTAAATTGTTAGTCATTTGTTAATGGCTAGGAAAATGGCTTAACATTAGCAATCAAACAGAAACAAGTATTATTTCCACATGCTTAGATTATAACTTCTCTGATAAACAGACCGAATAACACAGACATTATATAAAACAGACATTAAACACAATGTAGAACTAGAAAGCACTCAGAGAGTGCATACCTCTGCTAACATTCTACACTGAATCAATTGAAAACAAATTCCTGGATCCACCCCAAAATCTAATCTCTTCTTCCATACATGTGGCCCATGCTTTCACAAAATCTAAATTAAATTCATTGAGAACTTTTGGAGATATTGTGTTGACTAAGTCATTGTGCATGGAACCGTCGCAAAATTTAATCTCTTCTATAGCTTATTGCCCACCCTTCCATAAAATTTCATTGAGAACTTTTGGAGATATCGTGTGGACAGACATGAACAATTACAGAAATGTATGGAAAAAAAATGGAAAAATATCTCTCAATCAAAAATAAATTCTTGGATTCACCCCAGAATATAACCACTTCTTCCCTACCCCATGGCCCACACTTCCATCAAATTCATTGAGAACTTTTGGAGATATCATGTGGATAGACGTGAGCGAATACAAAAATGTATGAAAAAAAAGGGAAAATATCTCCCAATGAAAGACAAATTTCCGGTTCCACCCCAAAATGTGATCACCTCTTCCCTGCCCCATGGCCCATGCTTCCACAAAATCTTATTGAAATTCATTGAGAACCTTTGGAGATATCATATTGAGACAGACAGATTGAAAGAATGACAGAAAAATGCAACCAAATACATATACCTGTCCAACTTCATTGGCAGAGGTAAACAAATAGCATATATTGTTTACACACACACAAGCTTACACTTTCCCACAAAAGCAGTTGCTAACAGATACTAAACTCTTTCATGTATTATATGGATACATTTTGTGCAGCATTGATGAAGTTAAGATTATTCTTAGAAGTGGGAAAAAAAGTGAGAAATGCCTAAAACCATTGCATTCTCCAACCATCTTGAGACAGGAGGCACAAGTCAATTCCTTAAGCTGTTCACATCTTTCATCTAACCTCCAAACTGAGCAGACATCTCCTTACTTCCTAATTAGTCTTCATGATTATCCACCTACCAACAACCTGTTCTTGGATAGAGATTAAAATTAATCTCTACTTGACTGGAAATGTTCCCTGCAAACTATCCCAGTGACTTTGATTGGAAGATCAAATACTGGCCACTTTATAAAGTATTTATCCTTGATTTGTGTAGATGTTTATAGCCTGAGATGTCATTCTTAACAAAGAGCCAGAATCTATACTAGATGTGGCATGATACCTACACTAACCTATCTATAACCTTGAGCATTCCAGATTTCATTAGTATATAAAAAGATTGACCTTACACAAAGCCTTGAGGCTCGATCTTCATCTTCAACTAGCACCAAATAGTGTCTATAACTTTGAGAAGAGTCGTTAACATTCAAACTTTTTTTTTAGACAATCCAATCTCTTCTTTATTAATCTTCAATCAAAGATGGGAAGAAAAGATTGGATTGTTCTAAAAAAAAGAATTTGAATAGCATCAATAAACTATAAAAATGAAAAATATTGAAAATTATTTTCAATTTCAGTGTTCTAGACATTATAATTATTAAAATTTCAAAATTTTTAAAAAACCCATAAGATCTTTAAAAAACATTAAAATTAACGTTTTTATTAACCTAATTCCGTCTTGTGTGTTGGTGTATGTCTTCTGATGTACATGTTACGACTGTTTAGGCCATTTTCAACTTCTTAACTGTCTTTGAATATTTTTAATTTATTCTAATTATTGGATGAAGTATTGTAACACTATTATTAAGTTTGACTAGTTTTTACCTTCATCTTAATTTTTTCACAACTTTTTGACTCGTTATGATTAAAAGCAGCCAGGCATATATAGGACTCTCTCTGGCTAGAGGGTGTGAGTTTGATTCTCACCGTGAACTTACCCTTTATTTCCAATCATGCTGTTTAATCATTGCCATAGCATTACAGTCCAAGTCAAAAAGTTATTATAAAAAAGCAACTAAAAATTAAGATGAAGGTAAAAACTAATCAAAATTAATAATAGCATCAAATATGTTTTGTCTTTTTGAGAAATGAGCCATGATACCCAACCTTTCTTGATAACATTTCTATAACAGATTTTACAAGTATGTAAATAGATTGATTGCATAGACATAAGTTATGTACAAAACTTAGATGTCTACTCGTAGGCCTCCAGCCATACTTTGAATAATGTTGGCTCTTTACCTGATGGGTTTTGGTATGTATATCTATTCAATAACTTTTGCATATATTTTAACTTTGAATATCACAAGCTTTCATAACAATAAATATACACAACCAACAACAGGGTTTTTTTTATCATCCATCAGCAAAGACTCATATTTCATACTGATGAAGATAAAAATGTTTAAAAGATCTACTTCAATTTTTGGATGACTGCATAGTCCAAGCATTCTTCTCATAAAACCAGTCTTTATAAGTTGTAGACATTACTGTAGCTATTACAAAGCTCCTGAGGTATGTATAAAGTCAGGTCTGGTTAGTCACTCAATAGAAACCATCACATGACAAAAAATAGCAGACACAAACTATGGGTTCAATTTAAAATAAACTTACATTACAAATTGAACCCCCTACTAAAAACCTATTTATGGGGGGAATTTTCAAAAATAAATAAAACGTTTTTTCTAGACATAAGGAGTCAATGTTTAAATTTTTAGGCATCTAGCTCCATTGGTGCAGCCTGAATGTGTCATACATACATACATACATAGCCAGACCAGCTTAAAAACTGAAGAAACCTATGTTGACAGTTTTGGTTGACGGTTTCTAAAAGTAATCCCTTCCTCAATCCTGAGGTTGGCTCTAGATGTCCTATTGTCACATGCAATAAAACATTGTACAAGATACAGTATTAAAAAAGACTGGAGCTCGACTGAAACATGTCATATCAAGCCTGCCAATCAAGTAGAAGATTGTAAAATATTTGAATACCAACTTTCATGACACTTATCTGCTTGATTTGAGCAGATCAGAATATATATAATTTTTCAAAGAACTAACCAAGTCAAATGATTTCTACTCATAGCTAAGAGTGTCAATGCAAGTAGCTAATTTTGTACAATTTGGTATAGTTATTTACTAAGTATAGCTTAGTTTTGTTTAGACACAAAGCAACAAGTATAGGGCACCTAGTGAGGCTCGAACACACTACTCAGTAATAATGATGTGCAAGACCATCTTCCAAACCATTACTAATATGCCATTCTTCTAAGTAGTGTTGCTGTACACGAGAATTGCAGAATCTGAAAATAACTGCTATATTTTGTTTTTGTGAGTAAATTTCACTGCCAATCTCTATTATCCACTCTTGGGCAAAAAAACTGAGCCAAGCACTTTCCATCATATAAAAGATCTTAACACCATAGAAAACATATGAGCGCATATTAAGGCCAAACTGGTTGGGGAAAAATTTGGAAACTGAGCAGTCAGAGATGAATGTAAACAACATTTGAGCAGAAAACTGTAAACAACTATCAGCTCAGTTTTCTGAAGAAAAACAAGGGAAAATCTATTTTCTATAGTTTTGAGAAGGGTCACCAATACTCAAATGGTTTCTCGGACGATTGAGCTCCTTCACAAGTGGCAAGAAGGAGTTCAAACGTCCGAGGAACCATTTGAGTAAGGGAAAAGCTATCCCATACTAAAACGTACTCTGCGCACAAACACTGCATACACTGTTGTATAACATTATCAAATATTTCACCTATAATTTTTAGAATAAACAGACTGATTTAAAAAAATGTTATAAAAAAAGCTTGGCTTTTTTTTTTTGCACTGGATTGGAGGTAGGGTAAACTCATTGACACAAAATAAAATTTCTGAGCAATCCATTCATAGTGAATGTTAACATTGATGAATTTATAAAATTTTCTAAATCTACTATTCTATACTATAATCATTCAAAAGATTGCCCTAACAACTCCAGAAAAAAAAAAAGTCAATTTAAAGTATTATAATCAATGCTAGTTAGTCCAGTTCCACTGACAGGATTATATTATCTCTTGTTCAACAGCTAGAAATAATTAATCTCCATTAGAGATCTCAGACATGGACAACTGTGAGAAATTCTATCTTCATTAATGGTCACAGTGTCCGTTTTTTAGCATCCAGGTCGGATAACACCCCTAATCAAGTAAGGTAACACCGCCCAGTTTTCAGTAATTAAATAACCGAATAAGAATTATGGGTTTGAATGGAACCAGGTTCCTATGTTTACTCATAAAGGATTGATTATTGATATTTGTGAGTATGCATAGGCATATGTGGACGATGCATGCTGTGCACTCAAATTATTAAAACGCAGAACAAGCAAAGACTTTCTGTTCAGGCAAGGAGAACTTTGTGATGTTTCGTATGCCTGCACTTTTTGAAGGTTAGCAGTTGTGGGTGGAAAAGAGTGGATCAATAAGCTGATATTGTGTTTGTGTGTTTCGGACTTGAAGCAATCTTGAGTTCATCAAATGAAGCTGAATGAAGCTCTGGAAAAGATGGAAAAATACAAGCTTCTTGCAAAAGGAATAGCACAGCAGTATTGAGCAAAGGAAAACTGGCACAGAAAGCAAATATCGTGGAAAAGGAGAGCCAAAAAAAAACTATAAATGACAAAAGAAGGAGCTTCTTAACCCTAGTGAAGTCTTGAGAGAAAAAAAAGAAAAGAAAATGATGATTTCACCTCCAATAAGCAAACAGTAATGTTTGTGCAATGGAAAACAAACAATTCTGACAGCCATAATGGAATCACTTAGCCGTTCGAGAGTGACATCCCCCATAGTGTGGCTAACATTGAAATGCTACACAAAGAGGAAAATTATTTTTACCTCACAACAATGGGAGGAACGAGGTGGGGATAATATTGTTGAGAACATTTTTGTGGCTAGAGATATTGCACTACAGTTCATAGAGTGTACAGTAGGCCTTTTTAAAAAATCAGACTGGCTTTAATTTTTTAGTTATGGTGTTCAGAATTATTAAATGTTTGGCCGGATGACTTTTGGGATTCTACACTCACTTCTTAATTTTTCTGTTTAGAAAGTCATAAATCTTTGGTCCTGTCATTTGTATATACAAGCACACATCATAACAATCATATTTACACAATATTTAGGGCCTTAAACCTTTGCAGTGTTGTAATAAACATCATAATTCTTCTTAAAATCATTTGTATCTATTGATAGCACTACATATTCCAAAGTCCTACCGCTCTATTTCTAGAATTTTCTGATATTCAATCTACTTCTATTTGCTTCTACCGTATATGTGTGGCCTTGTACCCCCTTCTAGTAAAAAAAATACATCAAGGTTTACTATTTCTAAACCACGCATAATCTTGAACATTTCTATTAAGTCTCCCCGATCTAGCCTATTCTCATAACTCATACTTTTTAATTCCAGTACTAACTTAGTTGCTTGTCTCTGGCTTTTTCTAAAAGATTTTTATCTCTCTCCAAGTACAGTGACCAGGCCTGTGCACAGTACTCTAGGTGTGGGTGGACATAAGTCTTGTATATGGTAATATGAATAAATAATAATAAATATTAAATGCTAAATAATTAGAATTAAATATTAAATTAATAAATATTAATGAAATTAAGTATTGAATTAATAAATATTTTGTAATTGTAGCCCATTGTATGTTTTCAATCCATCCGTAATTTGTTTCACAAAGTCAAAGTGGTCTACGATTTCCAATGACATAAGATGAAAGGTTGCCTTTCTATTTAGATTTTTAACTGAACTAAGCAATAACATAAACAGTTTTACTTTTCAAACAAAATCTCTTTTAAGAAGTCTTGACTGTTGCATTTCCACCTTTTACATTTGGGTAGGGGGTTGCCATGCTGGTGAGGGGCTGTGTACAGCGGTGACTGGCTGGAAGCATGACAGATGGACCAACCAAGTAACCAACACACACTGTGTATTATGCTATTTAGATTTTATTGTAAAGTTTAATATCCTTATGGCAAATTTAATTAAGTAAATCACACAAAACATCAGCCATCAAAATTAAATGATCATTCTCAAAGTTATAATCAATCTGTGTGTTATGAATGAAGTCACCAGCAAGAGGCTAGAAAAAACTGTCCCTTAAAAGTGATGATGAGAAAGAAGACCAGCACAAAAATAATTATAACCTTGTTGGGCAGAGTAGAAATGTTTTTTTTAAAAAGGACCCACCAGAATAATATGTGATCAAGTACAGATGACATAAGTAAATATTATTATTATTGACTTTATACTGGGTAGGGCGAGGCCATCCCTGCTTGGGCATCACATCAAAGTTTTTGGGGCCAATCCCTTGTTGTCTGATTTTCGTTTTGAAACACAATAGTCTGTGTCTGTTGATATTAGCGTTGATCCCCTTTTCAATTTTAGTTTCTTGGAGGCTGATGATTTCAATGTTGTATGTGTCCATGTCTGTAGCTAGTTGATACTGTTTCATTATTGATGTTAGTCCTCAAACATTAAATGTTTTTGGTGTAAAGAATTTTGGAGTCATGATGTTGGGCAATATGTGAATATAGACTTAGAGGCATCAAGTCCCAAAGCAGTTCACCACGTCACCAAACAATAAGTAAATAGACAACATTATTCTACTCAGATTTGGCATTTAATAAACTTAATTAATTACTCAATTTAAAGCACAAAAATAATAACCACACAATCACTTCACAATGTGTTATACTCTAGGAACACAGTAGTTGTCAGATTTTGAAAGGGAGTGTATAATTGGTCAATCTGAAAATGGAATGAGTTTGCTTCAAAATTTGGAACTCTACTTTCATCTGTGAACCACATAATCATAAAATCCTCTTATTGAAGAAAGAGAACTACTGCATCTCATTCAGATTGACCTGGGTCATCAGAAAGTTGTCCTTCTATGATGAAATATGAAACTGATAAAAATTACTGTTGCAAGTTGGCACATGTGGTAGGGTTTGTCCAAATCAGCCCAAGAACAGCAAGTATGGTATCTTCATCACATGAGTTATTATTGCAGAGCAAACAAAAGAAAGCCACTTCTTAGAGCAGTCAATATTCAACAGAGAAAGCAATAGGAAATTGAGATGGTTGATAAACCCTAGGCGTTTGCAGTGTTGCCAATTTAGAGTTTGTTTTTTTCCCCAATCTTTTGGGAATCACTCCCAAATTCGAAAAAATGTAAAAGATTTTAAAAATTTTAAATCGGCAACACCGGACTCCTAAATTAAAAAGATTTTTTTTAAAAACATCTAAATTGGCAACACTGGGATTTGGCATACTTTCATTTTTCAGATGAAGCCTCATTTTCTCATTTTTTTAAACAGCAGATGAGCATCGGTCTGGAGATTGCCCAGCCAAGAATGTTTGAAGTACCTGCTGCCCACTATCAAACATGGCAGATTTTCAGTTATGGTATAGGGAACAAATTGGAGCACTAATTGTTGATAGCTTCTGGAGTGCATAAGGAATATAAATTTAGAAAAATGCATATCCATTCTGCATGAAGGGCTTCTTTCATATTCAGTTTTGGCCACAGAAGAGCTCCGTTTCATATGCTGCCAATTAGAAAGCTGTTTTCTACTATGAGTTGCATCAAGAGGTTTATAAATGAATATCGGCAGCGGAATGGAACGGTCTATGAAACTAAGAGTTGAACAACTGTCATGGTCAAGTCAATCTTAATGAAATTTTTAGATTATGAAATAAAGAAAATATTGAGAGACCCTTATACAAAAGATTTGCTTCATGTTTTGAATGAAGGTCAATTGGGCATCCCCCAAGAGAAGATTGCAGATCTGATAAATTTGAAGCCTGAAAGATTAAAAACTTTAAATTCTATTCATGTTTATTATGTGTTAACAACATCAAAGATGGGAAGAAGAGATTGGATTGTCCCAACAAAAGTCGGAATGTTAATGACTCTTCTCAAAGTTATAGACAATATTGCCATAAGCAGAATTTAAAGTTTTTAATCTTTCAGCCTTCAAATTTATCAGATCTGCGATCTTCTCTTGAGGGGTGCCCAATTGGACTGCATTCAAAACATGAAGCAAATCTTTTGTATAAGGTTCTCTCAATATTTTCTTTATTCTATAATCTAAAAAGGGAAGAAGTGGTTTGATTGTCCGAACAAAAGTTAGAACTGCTAATTTGTATAATGAAATATTCAAGAATTGTTTAGATCCTTGAATAAGTGTTCTTCTTTGAAAATCAAGGTGCCTCTTTAGTTTTGTCATGTCTCTGTACAGGTAGGAGGGCAAAAGATTAAAAAAAGCAACATGCTGGGTAACAGAATGAAGAAAATAACTGATACCAACTCGATTTGAAATAGAAATGACCAACAAAAACATTCCTGTTATTCCCTAAAACTAACTCATTAACTGCGGATGACTGAAATGTCAATCATTGCAGTTCTATGGCTAACTCAATAAAATTCATTTTATTGTGATTGATGGCAACTCAGTTCTATCTAGGTCAGGGTTTTTATCTTGCAATGGATAATTTGCAATTAACAAGAGCTTTTATCTTGCAATGGATAACTATTACTCTTCGTCACCTGCCGCAAATGGGTTAATTTCTATCTGTATGTTTTGTTCAGTGGGTTACTACTTGTTGGTAAAAGAAATCATGATGGTGGTATATGTCCCAACAAATTAGGAACCAGCTTTGTATCCTACCACCAAAATGAATAGCAAGAAGGGTGATCCCTAAAGTTAGCAAGAGCTGTGCTCACTACAAATAATACAAAAAATAAGTGAACTTATCCCATAATATATAGGTACACAGAGTCTAGTCCCATCAACAATAGTCCTAAAATGTAATGGGTATAAAGAATGGATCCTTTATGGCCAGGACACGCCTTTAAGTCTATGTCAAGCCAATAAAGCAAATGTTAGTACTGTCGGCTTAGTTTTATGACTAAGCTGGCTAAAATCCCAAACCCATCTTACAAATGATGCTCTGGTTGGCAGCATTATTATAAGAGTTTAACTTCTTTGTTATTTTAGAAATTTCCTCAACAAGATGTAAATAGATTCCTCTGTAAGAATAAATATGACAATTCGGAGAACTGGGCTAAATCTAGATTGGACTGAACTTAGGTATAAAATATATTTCATTGGTCAGAAAAAGAGATTAATCTAGAGACCATTGCCTCAAATATTTGCCCCAATCAGAATAATCTATCATCATCATTATCAGCTGTTATAAGTCCACTGCTGAACAAAGGCCTTTCCCATCTCCTTCCATGACTGCCTATCTTGTGCTAACCTCTGCCAAGTCTTACCAGCAAACTTTTCTATCTCGTCCCTCCATCTTGTGTCTGGTCTTTTCCTACTTCGTTTACTGTCCCATGAGCACCAATCGGTTAGTCTTTTCCCCCCATCTATTGACATCTCTTCTTGCTAGGTGACCAGCCCATCTCGATTTTTGCTGCTTAATTAGTTGTATAATATCCTTCATTCTAGTCCTACCTCTGATCCATGCTGATCTTTTTCTATCTCTTATATATTCTTAGTTATTCCTAGCATATACTAAAAGTCTGATTCTATTTATCTGTATGTTACCTCTAAGTAGCCAAAACAGTGCATTGTAGCCAGAGGTATTGAATTAAGGTACTCCTAAAATATGCTAACTTAAAGAATACAAAAAAGGCTGGGTGATTTGCAATAATAACAGTGTGGGGTCTGCATTCACCCTTACTCCTATCTATATAATAATGACTGATTTGTCAAGAGAGATAACTATTAGATGCTAATTATAGAGCAGTCTAATTTTTTAAAAGATTTATTTGCAAATGCATAAAAAATCCGGGCTTATTCTGGTCACATCAGATTGCACTAATTTGCTCTTAAAGACTGTCCTGATAGGTCACAGTGTTGTCTAGTAGATCATAAAATCCTAACCCTATGGCTCCTGGCCATATTCACAGCATTTTCAGACCAGGATTAAATCTCCTCTTCTTGAAGGAATCACTTTGTAAAACTTGGAAAAAGACATTTGATGCAGGGTCGAGCTGGTTATAGGCCCAGGCCAGATAGCAAATGTAGGCTCCACTTCATAATTAGCATCCAATAGTTATCTCTCTTGACAAATCAGTCATTATTATATAGATAGGAGTAAGCATGAATGCATTTTACACAACTCATTAAGTATTTTTATTATCAGTGCTAAATACATATGATTTATGTATTGGTATATACATGTAGTGTACATGATGTATTTACAAGTAACAGAACAGAATAAAAGAACTAGAATGATTTATAAAGAAGGTAATGGCAAGCAATTTTATTCAAAATGTATATAAGACAATAGAGTAGAGCACTGTAATAAGAAGCAGTAAATACCATAATATTTTCCTCTACCAGAGGGAGTTGTGCCGCTCAAAATCATAAGCCCATGCTAAGTGGCCCACCTGGACCCCCCTCTGTTCTGGCCTAATTTCATGCATCAGATTCAGAGATGGTTATTTCCAAACAATACAACCAGATAAATATGCAGACTGCCCAGATTCTGAATAATCTTAAATTTCCCCTGGTTCCTCTGTAATTGCTTGTGGCCCATGATATCAATTTAGTTTGTGCGAGTTGGGAGTGGGGCTGAATTTAAGATTGGGATTGGTGGCTTTTTCTGGATATTGATTAATTTTGTGCAGGAAGAGAGTAAAAATATTGAAGGTAAGGAACCCCCGACCCCATTCTCATGTACCTCTCATATGACAGAGTTCATTCATGCCTCTGACTCCTAGATTCAATTCATTCATTTCATTCTCAGATTACAAATCACTCTAGGATTAGCTCCTTGTCTGCATTACTTTGTAAGCATCTAACACAATATTTGACAAGCCATTTCCAGAGATAGTTACATTCAAAGACAGGACACAAGCTTAATTTAGTCACCGACAAATTTCATGTACGAAGGAAAATGACATTAAAATATATTGCCTCAAGCATCCCCTCCCTCAAAGACATTATGTCTCATTCATATCTCTGGTTACTAACTGTAGTCTTAATGTTCACAAACTTAGATTTTCCATTGTAGGTTGTCAACATTGCTTTGTTAAAAACAGACATGGCAGTTTACAAGCCGGTCCAAAATTGGTTATTTTAAAATAATAGAATCAAATAAACATAATGTTGGCTTTGCTTAAAATACCACCAATAGTATTAATAGCAGTTGATCTCTGACAAATTCTAAGCTTTCTGGCTCTCTCTCTCTCTCTCTCTCTCTCTCTCTCTCTCTCTAGTAATGTTGTACCCCAGAATATCAGAAACAGTCAACCAAAACTGTCACCATAGGTTTCTTCAGTTTTTAAGCTGGCTATATATGTATCGCACGTATAGGCCACACCAATGGAATAGAGAGCTTAAAATTTAAACATTTACTCTTTATAATGTCTAGAAAAAAACGTTTTTTAAAATTACCCCCTTATATAGGCTTTTAGTGAGGAGGGTTCAATTGCAATGTAAGTTTAGTTTGTGTCTGGCAGCATTCACGCAGGTTTTTTGAAAATTCAGACATTTTTTAGTGATCACTGCTACCCACTGGGTTTAGGTTATTCATATGTTCTGACATTTATATGTATCTATGTATCCAGGCTTCTTCCATCCCTATCCGTTCATAGTACAAACTTGAAATTTTGCACACACACTCCACTCAATGCCAACAGTTTTTTTTTGTAGAAACTCTTTTGTTTTTTGAAAATTCTCCCCCTAAATAGGTTTTTAGAGAGGGATTCAATAAGCAATGTAAGTTTATGCAAAATTGGTCACTACTTTGTGCCCACTTGTTTTTTTCAAAATTGAGTCCTTTTTTTAGTGATCACTGCCTGACAAAAGTCGAGAGAAGTAACTTATTCATTGATCGCCACTTTTTCCAATTTTTTAATTGCTCACCCCCAACATGGCATGCTGCCAAAAGACTTTGGTCACATGACGGTTTCTATTGAGTGACTAACCAGACCTGTTTCAATTCTAATGGAAAAGGATTAATCTAAGGTTAGAATAAGGTAGAGATCAATGCTATGTCACAAGGTAAAAATGTGTAGAGCTGAACTGTCCCCACTCCTCCCCTGGGCATTCCTGATATCAGAGTTTCCATTCACATCTTTATTGTAACTTTATTCATTTCTCTCTCAGGTTACCAATTCCGCATGGATTAGGTCCTTTTTTTCTTGACGCCATCCATTTGTAAGCATTGCACAGAATAGTTGACAAGCTATTTCCATAGATAGTTACTTTTAAAATGGTGCAATCTGAACATTGCTTTACTTAGAGTTCTTATTTTGTCAAGAGGTCCACATTATTATGACTGTCGTCATTGCCTTTTTAGATTGGGATTGGGGGCTTTTTCTTGATATAAATTAATTTTGTGCAAGAAGAGCGTAAAAATATTGAGGGTAATCTCCCACCCCTATCCCGATGTATCTCTCATATGACAGAGTTCATTCATGCCTCTGACTCCTAGATTCAATTCAGTCATTTCAATCTCAGATTTCCCAACTCTTACAAAAGTTCACCCTTTATATGAACTATGTAGAGAATTGTAAAAGAGTTAATTTCTCTAGAATATATCTGGACACGTTTTTTACTGATGGATGCACTTCCTGGCTGAGAAGTCATAATTTATGCCTATTATATATATATGTATACAGTATCGCCCATAAATAAGTACATCCCTACCACTA
>VCCN01004113.1:4053361-4082182 GCA_006491835.1 Architeuthis dux | reverse complement strand
TAAGGAATCACTTGCTCTGTAGAGTACCGTAAGGAATCTCTTTAGTCCACCTTACATATTTTGAAGTTGCTGCTTTGAAAGAATATCAAAATTGGACACATGGGGTACAGAAGTTCAAAACCCATAAAGGAAGATTTAGTAGTTCTATCAAGCACTACTGAGGAATGGTGTCAATTGAATTTGATATAGTAGTGACAATAATTCCTTGAAATCGATGAGCAGTATCTACACAATTTTCCTTTTGCTATGTGCATTTAAGTCACCACTTATACGTTAGATCTTTTTTTAATCATCCTTGTGAAGTCCATTGTTGGACATAGGCCTTCCACAAATAAGACACAGGACGGGGTTTGGGGGGGTGCTGGCGGCCCATGATGGCAAGGAGGAAGAAATCAATACATGTCTTCCCCAAGGGTTTTAGTGTAAAGTGAACGCAAACTGTTTCAGCTGGAGTTGTTAACTGCTTGGCCACCTTGCACCACCTTATCAAATTGATGAGTGCAAATGTCAAAGAAAGTACTTTTCTATAGATTTTGAGATTGTTATCAAACTTATTTGGCAAAATACTAATTATTGAATTCGGAATATTTCAAAGGATTTTACCTCTGAAGATCAATAATAAGAGAGCCAGGAATATGCTTCTTAGAAACCATCAACCAAAACTGTCAACATAGGTTTCTTCAGTTTTCTGGCTGGCTGGCTTACTCATTATTATGTCTAGAAAAAACGATTTTTTTTTTGTTGAAAATTCTAGGTTTTTAGTGAGGGGTTCAATTTGCAATGTAAGTTTATGCCAAATTGGTACCTTAGTTTGTGTCCAGCAGCATTCACACTTGTTTTTAGAAAATTCAGACTTTTCTTTAGTGATCACTGCCCAACAAAAGGTGAGAGAAGTAACTTATTCATTGATCACCCATTTTTCCAATCTTTTAATTAATCACCCCCAACACAGCATGCTGCCAAAAGACATTGGTCACATGATGCTTTCTATTGACTGACTAACCAGACCTGTATAAGGTGTTAACTGTGATTAGATACAATAATGGCACACTTTCTTAAGTGTAAGAGTCTTTGAAAGTGCCAGAATCAATAAAATAATTCCCAGTTGGCAAAATAATTTAAATTTTTCAGATTCAAGTGACATTGATCCTACAAGTAGACACACAACTCTACAAAAAGAAACTTTTGTTTCAAGTCTTTTCAATGATGAAAAAAACAAAGGCAAATTGATTAAGAACAGAAAACTCTTTTCTCTCAAACGTCTTTGAATAAAAATAAGAAAAAATTAATGAAAAGGAAACTTTCAGGTTATCCTTATGATTTGTGACGGATTTATATACCACCTGGGCCCCCTAGGCTGAGCTTTAGTAAGGCTCCCTAAGACCTTGCCTCCCAGCCATGCACTTTGTTGAATAGAATATTTAAGTCATGTTAATTAAATAACTTTTAATGGTTGTACTATGTATCATACAGGACAAAGTCCAAAAAGCATTTCTTCTAAATGTTTATATGTTTGGAGCCTAATTTGGAAAATAAAATAGTATTTGTAATATTCTAGATATGAAATAAAATATATGCAACAGTGTCAATATGTTAATATATCATATACAAAGAAAGATAACTCTGTTAGCTTTCTTTGTTAATGATCA
Organism: Architeuthis dux; assembly: GCA_006491835.1. Lineage (NCBI taxonomy): Eukaryota > Metazoa > Mollusca > Cephalopoda > Oegopsida > Architeuthidae > Architeuthis > Architeuthis dux. The sequence continues at coordinate 4,080,533 of VCCN01004113.1, read as the reverse complement.
GTAGTGGAACTCTCTTTTTGATATTTTACTGTGTTCAAATCAGTTAGTGGTTTTGGCGGCCTAGCGTGTGGATGTGAATGTTCGAGTGTAAATAAAAGTGAATTGAAGACCAAAAAAAAAGAATTGTACTGAAATATCATCTAAAATAATCGTGTAAACACTCAAACCATTTTTTTTGTTCTCGAGCCCTCCCACCACTTCTTGACCCTAAGTTTAAGCCTACTCAGCCTAATGGTTAATCTGCCAGTGCTTATGATTGTTATGTGACTCAATTCTTAGAGCATGATGATCAGAACCATAAAATATCAAATTCCAACTCCATGAGGATGAGTTTTCTTTCCTTCTTTCAAATTCAACAGAATAAAAACTAATGATAAAGTAAACTGATTGACAAGGGCCAAGAATGAAAACAAATTTACTTTTAGGTGGAAACATCATGTTGCCTCTCATCATTTTGTTTAGAGGGTGTCTCAAAAGTGACTATACGTTTTTCATTTTGACTATACATTTTCTTTTTCATTTTTCTTTTCAGATTTCTGATAATACTTATGTTAGAATTGAGGTGCAAAATTGCAGCCTTGCAAGGGTTAGGGTTAGCGATTTCTTTTTGAGGGGCCACATCAAGAGCAAAGTTCATGCAACAAGATCAAGAGACCTTTATGAACTCGAGACAAGAATCAGAGATTGTTGTACAAATATCCCACTCAGAATGCTAGCTGATGTCAGGAATGCCTGTGTCAGTCACTGACTCAACTTAAGTTCTATGGAGAAGTTGGCTCACATGTTAAAGTCTACCAGTGAAGCAATTCTTATTTGAACTTGGCAAAATATGAATAAGAAAATTTAGCAGTGAAGCAATTCTTATTTGAATTTGGCAAAATATAAATAAGAAAATTTACCAGTGAAGCAATTCTTATTTGAACGTGGCAAAATATGAATAAGAAAATTTAGCAGTGAAGCAATTTTTATTTGAACTTGGCAAAATATGAATAAGAAAATTCTTAAACATTCTAGTTTATGCTTACCGATTTTCAAAGATTTTTGTCTGTTTTAAAAAAACAAAAATATAGTGACTTTTGAGACATACTGTATTACTTGATAAAGGGCCACCTTAAGAACCGTAAGTTAATTTTATGGTTAAAATTCATCGAAGTCAATAAGTTCCAGAAAAAACATAATAAACACCCATTCTTATCAATAAAAAAAGAAAGAAGTCTTTTGAGACCATCTCCAGTTACACTTGGGTACCTTTTATTCCCCTGCATTTGACTTCTTAATGTCATTTTCAATACAGCCAAGAAGATAAACATATATGTGGAAAAGTAGGGATGTGTTAGCAGGTCTTACTTTATTTTTTGTTTAATTATTTCTTTTGTTAACAATGTGAGCAGGTGATATTGCACAGAAAGAAAATAGACTGCAGCCTGTGCTGCTTTTATATACCTGGATCTTGCATAGCATTTTAGAAACCATCAATCAAAACTGTCAACATAGGTTTCTTCAGTTTTTAAGCTGGTCTGGCTGGATATGTATGTATCATGTGCACAGGCTGCACCAATGAAGCTAGAGAAAGAAAATTTAAACATTTACTCCTTATTATGTCTAGAAAAAAAAGGTTCTTTGATTTTTTTGAAAATTCCCATGCTAAATAGGTTTTAAGTGGGGGGGGGTTCAATTTGCAATGTAAGTTTATGCTAAATTGATCCCTTAGTTTTTGTTCGACAGCATTCGCGCTTGTTTTTTTAAAATTCAGATTTTTTTTATAGATCACTGCACCCAAAAAGGCGAGAGATGTAATGTATTCATTGATCACCCCTTTTTCCACTTTCTTAATTGATCACCCCCAACATGACATGCTGCCAAAAGACGTTGGTCACGTGACGGTTTCTATTGTGACTAACCAGACCTGTTTTTATTTTTTTTAAACCCTCTTCCCTTAACAAAAACCAAGCAGTAATTGATGTCAAATGCTTCTTTATTCTATTCATAATGTGAAAACGACTTCTTCATGGTCCTTTCTTGTTGGAGATCTTTTTGGAGCTACTTAAATAGCATAACAGAATTTAGTCCGTTGTGCAAAAAAGTTTTCTTTCTATTTTTATTGAGCTTAAATTGGATGAACAACATCTACACAATTTTCCTTTTATTATGTGCATTTAAGTCACCAGTATAATTTGTATATTAGATTGGTGAGCATAATTCTAATAAGTTGTGTGCGTGTATACACACATTTTGTAACCAGCACACAAAGGGAATTAATGTGTGCACAAAAGGTTAGTTACCTAAAATAGTGCAGTATTTAATAATTATACTTATAATTATAAGTTTAATGATAACATATAGCATCTTCCTCTTTGGGAGGAAGTCCAGATTATTGACAGAGAACGGTGTTAGAAGCAGAGAAAAATCAAAGAGGCAGCTCACATCAAAATGTCGACTAGATGCATTAGCCAGACAAGTGCAGATTTCAACCCGATGTGGCTTCCACTTCTCAACAAATCTAAACCCGACAAGACAAAGATACAGAAACACCCGGGTCATGCACTATAAGGGCTACCCCCCTTTAAACATAACTTCTGTTTAACCCATCACATTCGGATTTTACACCTGAAGAACACTGAAGAATGGATCAGTTGAAACGTTGTGTTAACAACACAAATAACAAGAAGGAGTTCAAACGTCCGAAGAACCATTTGAATATTAATGACCCTTCTCAAAACTATAAAAGATACATTATTATCTTTTAAATTAATAGTTTCATTATTAGCTTTCTTGTTTAGTGCTGTCTTTTGTGTTTTTAGACATTCTTGTTTTTATATTTTATTAAAGAAATACTTAATGAGCAATTTGAGATGGGGGTCTTCATTTCCTATCTGGCCTGGGCCTATTACCAGCTTTGCACAGACCTGATGATCCTGACACTGTTCAACCTTCCATTCTATCTTTTTCATTTTTTTTTTTCAGTTAGGCTTTTAAAAAAATATTTCTCCTACATTCCTGGGCAAAAAATGTGCCAAGCACTTTCCATCATATAAAAGATCTTAACACCATAGAGAAGATATGGGCGTATATTAAGGCCAAACTGGTTGGGAGAAAATTTTGAAACACTGACCAGCTGTGGAAAGCAGTCAGAGATGAATGGAACAAAATTGTTGTAGCACACTGTAAACAGCTATCAGACAGCTTGACCAAACGGCTCAGTTTTCTGAAGAAAAGCAAGGGAAAAACTATTCCATACTAAAATATACTCTCCGCCCAAACACTGCATGTTCTGTTGTATAACATTGTCGAATATTTCATCTGTAATTGTTAGAATGAAAGAGTAATTGCAAAAGATTTGATAAAAAAAGCTTGGCTCATTTTTTTGGCCCAGGAGTGTATATCAACAAATATCTACCTTGAAATACTCTGGTTTAGATCGTAATTAAATTTCTTGTAAGCATTTAACATAAGAACATCAAACAGTAATTTCACATAGAAATGTTAGAAATTTAATCATTGGTTAACTCTTAAGTTTTCAATTTTTTCCCATCTATTAAAAATATTTATTCTCTTTTAAATGTTAAATTTATGTTCAGAATTGAAGATGAGATATTTCTATTTATTTTCTAATTGCAATTATTTCTGTAATTTGTTTAGACTGTATTGAATGCAATATTCTGTCTAATTTTGTACCATATATGTGTGCATGAGTAATTATAAATATGCATATTTCTATATTTGTATGCATAAATGTATATATATATATATATATATATTGTGTATTTGGGCAGTAATCCTTCATTAATGCAAGTTTGGTTGAATATGACAGACAAGGAAAACCTTTTCATGTTTTTGGTTAATTTTTCTTGCTTATGCACAAGAGAATGTATATTTGGATTCAAATTATATAAATAATGTCCAAATGAGATATATCGGAAAGAGCGCTTTTGACTGTGCGTTCAGTCATTTTCATGAAATGTTATTGTTTGCACAGTTTTAAATAGTGGCAAAATTAATAGCGTTGGTTAGTTGGCGTGCAAGGCAAGTGATGGGCAAATGCAATATTTGTTAGAAGAGGGTTTCAGATGTTAGTTGTTGAAATTGAAAACTCCCTGGCCATGACCAAAAGAGATTTTCTTAAGGGTTGGATTTTTTAATTTTATTCCATTATGGCAAGTCTTTTTTTACAGTGGATGTGTTTTATAATGCGTGTGTTGTTAACTAGAATTTGGCGTATGGGAATTTGAAAGGGTGTATGTTTGTTTAAATGGGTGCAAATAGCACTTAGATAAGAGAGGTGGCAACTAAGATGGCGAGATAGAGTGGTAGTAGTCTGGCAAATGTAAAATTTGATTGTGGATGGGAGACACAGTCTCCTAAAGGGCAAGTGAATTCATATATAACATTAGTTTGGGTTATAGGTGAGTTTTTTTTTAGGGAGGGTTTGTTGATCATGACAAGTTTTCAGGTTTTCTGTTTGTTATAATAGATAATTAATTGTATGATTCTCTGGGTCGACGGCATTCGCCCATCACTAGCCTTGCACGCCAATTAACCAACACTATTTAAAACTGTGCAAACAATAAGATTCCAAGAACTTGAAAATGACTGAACGCACAGTCGAAAGAGCTCATTCCGATATATCGTTTGGACGTTATTTATATAATTTGAATCCGAACATATGCGTAAACAAGAAAAATTAACCAAAAAGATCATCATCATCATCCGTTATAAGTCCACTGCTGGACAAAGGCCTTTCTCATTTCCTTCCATGACAACCTATCTTGTGCTAACCTCTGCCAAGTCTTACCGGCAAACTTTTCTATCTCGTCCCTACATCTTGTGTCTGGTCTTTTCCTACTTCTTTTACTGTCCCATGGACACCAATCGGTTAGTCTTTTCCCCCCATCTATTGTCATCTCTTCTTGCTAGGTGGCCAGCCCACTTGCATATATATATGTATGCAATGTTATACAATAATCCATGTATACACACACATTAGTTCAAAGTAACATTGTCAGAAAAGCGAGAGAAATACAGAGAGGTGTCTATTTATAGACCCTATGGCCAGTTGGTGTAATATCCCGGATGTCGGCTGGCGTTAATCACTTTTTAATTAAACGTTACATTTTTTAGTGTTCTGAAAAACTGGGGAGTTGAATTGTTTTCATCACCAGCTGAACTGTGTGTTGTGGTTACGAGGGAGTGTCAAAGGTTTCATATGTGTATAAGGAGTGCTTCCCAGGGTATAGTGTGTGTATTAGATTAAAGAAAATAATTCGAGCAAAACTGAAATTGATATGTGTGTGGAAGTTTCACATTGAGGTCAGGTAGCCTTGTGTGGTTAATTGGTTTTGGTTGGAGAAATTTATCTGATTCGGTGTGGTATTAATGTTAAATTAAATAAAGAAATCTCATTTGTACACCATTTCATGGTCTTCCAAATTGTCTTTTCATTCTAATACTGTCGGATGAATTATAATCCGCATCAATACACTGGTCATATGTATGTATGTATACACATACACAGTTTAGATGCCAATATTTTAGATAGAGGATATTTATGCCCTTAAAAACTTTCATTCTTATGAAGTATCTTTCAAGATAGCATTAAATTCATAACCTATAAAAACTTATATATATATACATATCACTGTCTTATCTACAATAATATATGCAGACAGGATTGGTTAGTCACTCAATAGAAGCCGTCATGTGACCAATGTCTTTTGGCAGCATGCTGTGTTGGGTGTGATCAATTAAAAAATTGGAAAAAGGGCTGATCAATGAATAAGTTACTTTTCTTGCCTTTTGATGGGCAGTGATCACTAAAAAAGTCCGATTTTCAAAAAACAAACGTGAATGCTGCCAGAGACAGACTAAGGGATCAGTTTAGCATAAACTTACATTGCAAATTGAATGCAAAAAAAAACATTATGGGGGGATTTTCAAAAAACAAAAATATGTTAAAATAAAGAGTAAATGTTTAAATTTTCATCCCTCTACCTCCATGTACACATGATATATTGCCAGCCAGCCAAAACTGAAGAAACTTTTGTTGACATTTCCAAATTTAGCATAAACTTACATTGCAAATTGAATGCAAAAAACCTATTATGGAGAGGAATTTTCAAATTTTTTCTAGACATAATAAGGAATAAATCTTTAAATTTTCAGCCCTCTAGCTCCATTGGTGAGGCCTGTACACATGATACTTTAAAATTGAAGAAACCTATGTTGACAGTTTTGGTTGACGTTTTCTAATATAAAATATATAATGTGCGTGTATGCATGCGTGTGTTTGTGTTTCAAATTAAAATAATATACTGTGGTTATTTACTAAGCATGACCTAGTTTTAGTGCAAGTTTACAAGAATGTGCCACCCAGTGAGGATCAAATTCACAACTCAATTGTAATGGTCTGTGAGACCCGGTTGTTAATCATTATGCCATGAAGAGGCACTCATTGCCCTGGCACTGTAGATATCAGTTCATCTTTAAAGCCATTCACATTAACATCAGAATATAATCTGGATATCAATTTATTATAGCTGGTCTTCTTTTGCAGTAGAATCCAGAAAGAACCAAATCCTCAGCCACCACTTAATTACTTGATCCATTCTACTTAGCTTATCTTATGGAAGTCCGTTGATAACCTTCAACTTCTCCTGTAGACTCGGCGTGGGTTGTTGTTGTTGTTGTCGTCGTCGTCGTCGCCGTCGTCGTCGCCGTCGTCGCCGCCGCCGCCCTCGCCCTCGCCGTCGTTGTCGTCGTCGTCGTCAAACTCCAGTCCAAGTTGGAGTTGGTTTTATTTTCCCCCGTAACAAGAACAACGAGAAATAATCCACACCTAATTCTGTGGAGTAAACTCTTCACTGTTTGTCTATCACATCAAGTTAAACCAAACTGATATATAAAATTAACATTTCGCTACTGTGATTTGAAATCACAACCAAGTGATTGGCTGCTCTTACCAATTGAGTTAAACTGACATGTCTTATATAATTACAAATGTATTTATATGATAATTATAATGAAATTTATTAGTTGAGAACCTATATTGGCCCGGCGCTGTTGTGAACAACTGCTAAACGAGCCGCCTAAATCGTAAATGTGAATAAAGAAACAAACTCCTTGCAGGGATTGAACCTCCGTCCAAACTGGAAGCTACCTTATACGCAGATACTGCTCTACTGACTGAGCTAACGAAGGTCTCATGGTAGGCAGGAGTCTTTTGATCCTACAGTTTGTTAGCTTCTCTACTCTCACGTTCGTATTTTAGGCACAAATATATTATGGCTCTCGATGTAGACAATATGAAATCAAATGATGGATAATTTTATAGCCGACAGAATATGATAATTATAATGACATTCATTTGTTGAGAACCTATATTTGCCTGGCACCGGTGTGAGCAACTGCTGAACAAGCTGCCTAAATCGTAAATGTGGACGCAGTTCGATCCCCGCACAGAGTTTGTTTCTTTATTCACATTTACGATTTAGGCCACTCGTTTAGCAGTCGCACATACTGGGTTCTGAACTGCACTCAACTAATAAATTTCATTATAATTATCATATTCTGTCGGATATAAATTATCAATCATTTGATTTCATATACAATACAAAAGTTGCAGTAATCATCTTCAGTCGGAATAGAAGTAGGAGTGAAGTTGTTGTGCTGTTGATGGTTTCTTTAGTGACTTTGGAGTCCAAATTCTGAAGCACAGCATCTTCCACACATGGGGCATGGGATTCCATCACCAGGTTGGCAGGGGGCGGGGGGCATCCTTTGCAACAGGGATGGTGAAGTGGAAACCTCCTGCTGGGAGGAGATTAGTGTGAGGAGAGGGATGCGCAAACCGCCAAACCCCACCCTCTTCACCCTCGTGGACTAGAGTCTGAATGGCAAGAAATATCAGTTTGCATGCAAAGGAAGCTCTCTTGTCCTGATTATCCTGGGGGATTATGGTCAGTAGAGCTCTCTGTGACTTGCTATCCTGTCTGAGACAGATCAGTCACAAGTGATGAAGTGAACTTAACTGTTTACAGGGAAATTAACTCTAATCAGTCTGCATGAAAGCACACTAAATGACCTTTCAAATCAGTGGTTCCCAAACTTATGGTCGTGACCCAAATGAAGGTTGTAAAGGTGCTCCTGAGGTCCAACCCCCACTTCTTCAAGACTGACCCTCGTAATTCATGTAAAAATGAAGAGAAAACTGTGGGGGTGGGGGTAGGGTGAGGCTAGTCCAGCAGGAAGACAGAAATAAATATAATTTTTTTACAAAATCATGACACCTTACCAGAAGGTATCTTTGATAAAACTTAGATACATATGTTGCAAAGTGTTGCAAGCAGGACTTATCGGAAATGCGAAATACGTGTGTGTGTATTTTGCATGTATGTGTGTATACATGCCACAAACATGGCTATTTTTCTTTTATTTAAGACTAATCTAGCGATTTTTAGCCATTTAAATGGTCATAAAATGGCTAACAATGTTTTTAGTGCATTTTGGCATTATTTGATGTTTTTTGAAGGTTTATTTAGCATGAAAAGATTTTTTGAGTTGGCAACACAGCCTGGACACCCCCCCAAAATCTCTGCCGCTGCCTGAGGATTGCGAGTTGGCTAGAAAAAAAATAAGAAAATAAGAAAACAAAAAATTTTTAAAAAATGATAAAAGAAAAATTAAAAAATTTTTTAAAATTCAAAATAAAAACAAATGATGCATAAAAAAATTAATGCAAAATTATGAAAAATAATGCAAATATATTTATGTCACAGTTTTTGAATATAAACCGTCATTGATACTCCGGAACAGGAAAATAGTTGTGAATAATAAAGCATCTAGAAATGTATGAAAACTCCTGGCGTATTCCAGTCTGTTCACATTCAGTACTTGTAGTTGATTAGCAAATTAATATAAAATTCAGAAAAATATATTCGATAAAACCAAATGAAATAAACACTGAAATTATGTTTTCAATCTGAAATTATGTTTCCAGGGTCGCGACCAAAATCTTTTTAAAACTCTGTTTTAAATCCAGACACCATTTTCTGCCTTTAGTAAGAATTTTCTTTCTTCCATTTTTCATGAGTGTTAATTTGGTTAACAGTCAAGGTCAACATATAAGCCGTTATCTAAAAATGAACATGTGTCTGTGTCTGCAGGGCTGGCCCTAGGTACCAGCAACATGGGCATTCATCTAGGGTTCCCAGTGCTAGGAGGCACCTGGCATGTGTCTGAGACAGTAGGACTTTCTAAATATAATTGGAAAAATATGAAAATGAATAAATTAAACAATAAAAACAGTAAAATGAGAAAATTTCCTACTGTGAAGTTAGATTTTTCATAAATATCTAACAGTCGAATTTCTCATGACTAACGACAAATAAATTTAAGTTAAGACAATACTTTAAATGGTGCTGAAGTCCAGCTCCAGGAACCATAGGGCTGGCCCTCTGTGTCTGTTTTTAAGAAATATCCAGATCTTTGAACTATGCAATACCTTTGGTACCAGAATAACAAGTTTCAGAAAGCCCGATTAACCTTAACTAAGTATATAGTGGCACATTTGAAACATAAGTTTATTTAACCTTTAAGATATATATGTGTGACTAAACTAAATAGATATTTATTGACAGCAAAAGGTCATTAATATGAAATTTTGTTCCAGTAAATTTTAAATTTCAGGAAAAAGGGTGGGATCAATGAATAAGTTCACCTTTTGTTGGACTGTGATCACTAAAAAAGGTCTGAATTTTCAAAAAACAAGTGGGCACAAAGTAGTGATCAATTTAGCATAAACTTACATTGCATATTGAATCCCTCTCTAAAAACCTATTTGGGGCAGGATTTTCAAAAAACAAGAGATTTTCAACAAAAAAAAACTGTTGCCGTTGAGTGGGGTGTGTGTGCAAAATTTCAAGTTTGTACTATTAACGGATAGGGCTGGGAGAAGTCCGGATAAATAGATACATATAAATGTCAGAACATATGAATAATCTAAACCCAGTGAGTAGCAGTGATTAACTAAAACCCAGCAATAAACCAGTGTTACATTGTAGCAGCAATTAATATCAATATACAAGTAACGTTTTAACTCTCATTGGTAATGACAATGAAACATTTATTAAATAAAATGACATGGAATCTATTCTATAACATATTTATACATCTACTATAATAATGAACAGTGTGATTTTTTCTGTTTCTCTTCCACTAAAAGAGAACAATTTTGCAGATGAAAATATCTCCTACACAGTGATGGAAATGGGTTTTGGAAACTAGGTACATGATAAGGCTGGGTTTTGGGAACTAGGTATATGATAAGGCTAGGTTTTGGGAACTAGGTATATGGTAACAGTGGGTTTTGGGAACTAGGTATATGGTAAGGCTGGGTTTTGGGAACTAGGTACATGGTAAGGCTGGGTTTTGGGAACTAGGTATATGGTAAGGCTGGGTTTTGGGAACTAGGTACATGGTAAGGCTGAGTTTTGGGAACTAGGTATATGGTAATGTCTCCATTAGTAGACATTGACCATACAAAAAACCTGGAAATTTAGAAGTAGGTATATGCCGTACAGACACATACCTCCTCCACCATTTCTACCACTGCTCCTACCCACAATTTGAAACAATGGACTCTTCCACTGAAACATTTTCAGTAGTTTCTTTTCTTAAAAATGAATCATCTCATAGAAATTCAAATATATCTGGGAATTCTTTCACGGGGATTAACTCTTTCAAGAATAAAGAATAAAGATTAAGGATAGAAGGATTTCAATAGCATCTGTAAAAACTCACTAGTGAAAATATCCTATATGAAAAGAAAACATAAAACAGGCCTGGTTAGTCACTTAATAGAAACTGTCACATGACCAATGTCTTTTGGCAGCACACCGTGTTGAGGGTGATCAATTAAAAAATTGTAAAAAGGGGTGATCAATGAATAAGTTACTTCTCTCGCTTTTTGTTGGGTTTTTGTTGGATTACTAAAAAAATCAAATTTAAAAATACAAGTGTGAATGCTGCCAGACACAAACTAAGGAACACATTTAGCATAAATTTACATTGCAAATTGAACACCCACTAAAAACCTATTAAGAGGGGTAATTTAAAAAAAACAAAAAACGTTTTTCTAAACATAATAAGGTGTAAATGTTTAAATTTTCAGCCCTCTAGCTCCATTGGTGTGGTCTACACGGGCGATACATACATACATAGCAAGCAAGCCAGACCAGCTAAAAAACTGAAGAAACCTATGTTGACAGTTTTGGTGACAGTTTTGATTGATGGTTACTAACAATGAAGCCATGGCTGTCTTTTGTCCCTTGATGTATTTATACCAATGATGTTAGTTCAGATTTTACCTGACTGGGCATCAAAGGAAAGGGCGTTTTTCTCTGAGTTTGTAGCCAAAGTAATTAGAAACCATCAACCAAAACTGTAGGCATAGGTTTCTTCAGTTTTAAGTTGTTCTGGCTGGCTGGCCAGTATGTATCATGCTTACAGGTCGCACCAATGGAGCTAGAGGGCTGAAAATTTATACATTTTCTCCTTATATAAAAAACAACCTTTTTTTGCTTTTTGAAATCTCAGTGGGAGTTCTTTTTCCAATGTAAGTTTATGGTAAATTCTTTTTCCAATGTAAGTTTATGGAAAATTCTTTTTCCAATATAAGTTTATGGTAAATTCTTTTTCCAATGTAAGTTTATGGTAAATTCTTTTCCAATGTAAGTTTATGGTAAATTCTTTTTCCAATATAAGTTTATGGTAAATTCGTCTCTTAGGTTGTGTCCGGCAGTGTTCACACTTGTTTTTGAAAATTCATTCGTTTCTTAATGACCACTGCCCAACAAAAGGCAAGAGATGTAACTTATTCATTGATCACCCCATTTCCCAATTTTTTAATTGATCACCCCCAACGTGGCATGCTGCCAAAAGACGTTGGTTGCATGACGGTTTCTATTGAGTGACTAACCAGACCTGTTACTTATAAAGGTTATCCTAGATATGATTTAAATAAAACAAGATATGATAATTCGTTTGGACCTGGCCTGTTAAAATATTTCAGACTATAAAAATAGCCGTTGCTTTGCTAACAGTATATCTAGGGGTGGAAATCTAAAGCACCGTAGTATCTGGAAAAACTCATGGGAGTTACATGAAGTGACCAACCCCAGCATTTAAACAAATCTTCTGCTCACGGATACTCGAAAGTGAGTTCAATTCCACCTCATTTTGTTTTCTCGATGGTCAAGTTCAGATCTTCTGTTTTAGCAAATGTCTTTATGTTTCACCCACTACACTTTTGGTTACCTCAAATCTGATTCTCTCTCCACACCCTCTTCATGGTCTTTGTGTTGTAATTCCAATCTCATAACCCCCCCGCCCACACACACACTTTATTTTCAAAGTGTGACAGATGGAACTGTGACAGACGGTGTGTGCACACGTTGCTTGTTATAATATAGATTGGATTGGATGGAACCCAAGGGCTGTAAGTTCATGTCTCTAGTATAATCTGTTGCATGTAGAGGGTTAACTTGATGTATCGAGTAGGCCATGGTTTAAGTTGGAGTGTATCGTTCTGGGATTGATTTTTATGAAAAAATGAAAGATAATCAGTTAGAAACCATCAAATAAAACTGTCACCAAAACTGTCAACATAGGTTTCTTAAGTTTTTAAGCTGGTTTGGCTGGGTATCTATGTATGTATGTATCACACATACTCCTTATTATGTCTAGGAAAAACGTTTTTCTTTTTTTTGAAAATTTCTCCCCTAAATACTTTTTGGGGGGAGGGTCAAATTAAAATGTAAGTTTATGCTATATTGGTCCCTTAGTTTTGTGCTCGGCAGCATTCATGCTTGTTTTTTTTTAAAATTTAGACTTGATCACTTCCCAACAAAAGTAACTTATTCATTGATCACCCCTTTTTCCAATTTTTTAATTGATCACCCCAAACATGTCATGCTGCCAAAAGTCATTGGTCTCATAACGGTTTCTATTGAGTGACTAACCCGACCTGTTTTTTTTTTGTTCTCCCCTAAATGTAATATGCAGATGTGTGAAATGGTTGGAGATATTTACATTTACATTCGACATATGGAAAGAGAAGGAATAAAAAAAAAAACAGTTAGGACGATATCATTTACTCACTTATTGATTATTTCAGTGAATATTTACACCACCTGGGTATTGCAACCTTTTTCTTTTTTATTGCTAAATAGACCACCATTGGCAGTTGTTTGGGAAAAGCTAAATATTCATTCCTCGACTCAAACTCAGACTGGCTGTTATTAATTTTGACTAGTTTTTACCTTCAATTTAATTTATTTTTAGTGGATTTTTGTCCCAACTTTGACTCGGTCCATAATCCTAAGGCAACGAGTAAACAGCTTTCTCAGAAATAAAGAGTAAGCCCACGGTGAGAATCAAACTCACACCCTCTTACCGTAACACTGTTTACTTGTTGCTATAGGATTACACTCTGAGTCAGAGTTGTGATAAAAAGCAACTAAAAATAAAGGTGAAGCTAAAAACTAGTCAAAATTAATAATAGTGTTGCAATATTTCATCCAATAATTAGAATAAATTAAAAATTAAAAATAAATTAAATATCGTTGTATTTTTTTTTCAATTGGTCATTTACACTAAGACCTATTATAAACAATATCTGCCTCAGACGTCCGGTTGATCATATTCAGGATATAACCTGTCTGCAGTGGTTCTCAAACTGTGTGCCCTGATACAATAGTGTGTCGCAATTATCTCCCAAGTGTGCCGCGTAAAATATTTTCAAACTAGCTGATTAAAGAATTTGTTTAGAGAAGCCACAGCACCAGTGATGGAAATGGTGGGGCGGGGTACCTACTTTTCAATTTCAGTGTAGGTTATATGGTCTAAAAACGGCCATATTCTTTTACAATTACCCCCAGTGGAACGGGTCCACTTGCTCCATCCCTGAAGGACCCCTCTGTGATCTGCAAGCATAAATCCTATGTATGGTTGGTATAATGACAGATATTAACAGATTAAAAAATGTAAACAGAAGACATACTCACAGATCCTTTATTCATACAATGACCGCGGTCAACGACACCCACGTGTGACCCTCCGATCTACCAATAACAATATGGCTGCTCGTTCACCAGAACATAAAACAGCGCCCCCTTGCCGGAAGTGGATAACAACTCTGTTGCCTAAGTTGAATAACTCAAAATACTTACTTAACATCTTAGATACAACTTTTCCATACACTTAGATCCCAAAACCCATTCCCATCACTGCACCCAATCAATTTGTCTGTCAAAAACACGTGTGCTCAGGCAGCAACATGTCTGGTTAGTCACTCAATAGAAACCATCACATGACCAATGTTGGCAGCATACCGTGTTGAGGATGATCAATTAAAAAAATGGAAAAACAGATGATCAATGAATAAGTTACTTCTCTCACCTTTTGTTGGGCAGTGATAACTAAAAAGGTCTGAATTTTCAAAAATATCTCACATTTATATTAAGAATTTTTGTTTTAGTGTATGAGGTGCTATCCAAATGTTTGGGGAATTTGACCACAGAAAAAAACTAGCATTCCAAGGGAAATTATGAATCACTGCCACCCATATATACTGTGTTGGGGGTGATCAATTAAAAAGTTGGAAAAGGGCGTGATCAATGAGTAAGTTACTTCTCTCACCTTTTGTTGGGCCATGAACATATATATATATAGTTTTTGAGCAACAATATTAAAAGAGAAAACATATATATATGTATAAAGCAACATCTGTAGTGTTTGAAAGCTACAAAGCTTTCTAGACTATATATATATATGGTAGAGGTAATTTGACAATGTGGAAATGAAAGATTGAGAAAAGTGTGTTACATCTCAAACATATTTATTATCTTAAAAATAAGCCTTGATGCATTCATATCTTGCAGAAGACTCATGTGTCTGTAGTCCAATTATTCACATATTTGTGTGAAATGTGTACTGAGCTGGGAAAAAACAGAAAGAGTTGTTGGTTGTAGGAAAGAGAGGGGTGGGGGCGATGAATTCTAAGTGTGGGTCAACTGTGGGTTATGTTTTTGTTATCTGTGTTCCCGGCATGGGGTATCAGGAGAGATCTGTCTATCAGCCTTCAAGTATCAGCCTTCAACACGCTTATCTCAATCTTTCATTTCCACATTGTCAAATTACCTCTTTTATATATATATATTATTCTAATTTATCGAAATGCCGTTCATAGGTGTCAAAATATTCAGTAGACCGTGGTTTTTTCGGAGAATGCTCGATACCTATGATAAAGCGGTAATATAACTAATATGTTTTATTGATGCACAACGAGTTGTGTTCAATAACGCCCCAAAAGATTGAACACACCCACTACCAAATTCCACAGATGAAAGGACAAAATCCAACAAACAACAAAATACCCACTTGAATAATCCTGAGAGTGAAACTGGTTGTACAACTCGTTGTGGATCAATAAAAAATATATCATTTTTATATATATATATATATATATGCAGGTGCGATTGGCGTAACAGTTAACAGAGTGAATAACAGAATTGGGGTGCTGAGTTCAAACTCAGGCCATGGCTTTTTACTTTGAACTAATGCCCTTAGGAATGGCATGAATCAGTCTGTTCTCCCCCATGGGATATGGGTAAAATAGCAGGGCAGACTAGGCTCTCTAGTCTCTTTGGGGGCAATCAGTCTAGGAGAGGGACAACTCTGAATTCAAAACCCGCTCACCAGAAAAGTATGCATGCCTACTCACTAAACACACTGTAAAAACTAATTCCATGAATATGTGGTTGGTTAGTGTGTTTACGTATATATTTTAATGGTTTAAATGGTTGGATTGATTTAGATGAAATTCAAAATGTATTTGGGACACTTTGAATCAATAATAACTGACATTTTTATTTGCACACTTGAAAGAATACTAATTGCTTTTTAAGAATTGTTCTTTTTGCATTTTGATTATAATAATGGCAGGTCTGGTTAGTCACTCAATAGAAACCATCACCTGACCAATGTCTTTGGCAGTGTTGGGGATGATCAATTAAAAGATTGGGAAAAGGGGTTATCAATGAATAAGATACTTCTCTCACCATTTATTGGGCAGTGGTCACTAAAAATGTCCATTATTTCAAAAAGACGAACATGAATGCTGCCAGACACAAACTAAGGGATCAATTTAGCATAAACTTATATTGGAAATTGAATTACCCCCTAAAACCTATTATGGGGGAATTTTAAACAAAACAAAAGAAAGTTTTTTCTAAACATAATAAGGAGTAAATGTTGAAATTTTCAACCCTCTAGCTCCATTGGTGCAGCCTGTATGCTTGATACATACATACATAGCCAGCCAGCCAGACCAGCTTAAAAACTGAAGAAACCTATGTTGACAGTTTTGGTGACAGTTTAGGTTGACGGTTTCTATTATTTGCATTTTTCAAATAAGTAGGTTTATAGTTTAAATTTACCAAGTTCATACAAATGACAATGTAACTTCTGCGGACGTACATTTGTTAATTCTTCAGATCATTTCATTCCTGTTTCTCTGAGATAACGATAACAAAAATATTAACAGTCTTTGTATGAATCTATGCCAGTGGTTCTCAAAATGTGTGCCGGGGCACAATAGCATGCCGCAACTATGTGTGCAGATTTTCCAAAAACCAGACATGTATTTCGAGCCTTGAATGTCTCTAGCAGATATGCAAATCCAATCAAACACATGTGTCCCATAATCAGCTATGTGTTTTTTCTAATACAGTTAAGTAATTTACACATTATTTCCAAAGGAGTTTCATATATATATAAAGTACCCTAATTATGGCCTAATATATATCAATGTATATTCATAAGTCAAAAATATTTCATTGCACAATAAACTTTTAGAACGACTGATCTATGCACATGCGTATGTACAATATTAATTCTAATATACTTTTCAAACAAAATCATCTCTTTTAAGAAGTCTCCCAACTTTAAAAAAAAAGTCTTTCCGTCTAGCACATCTGTCCTTTATGAGCTAGCTGCTTTGATGTGAATAACATCGTCCCCTTTCCTACAGTAATGTAATTTACACATTATTTCCAAAGTAGTTTTATATATATATAAAGTACCCTAATTATGGCCTAATATATACCAATGTATATTCATAAGTCAAATATATTTCTTAGTGTGTCATCGTACAATAAACTTTTAGAACCACTGATCTATGCACATGCGTATGTACAATATTATAAATAGCTGTTGACAGCTGTCCATCACTGTCTATATTCCCAGTCTATTTGCTGAAAGATCGATAGCCATCCAGTGGTGGCTGAGCCAATACATCCCAATATGTTTCATACATCTCACCCCTGCAGCATGACGAGCCTCTTTTCAAGCCGCAGTAGTGAACGGCAAACATTTATCTGACACTGTAGAAATCTCCTTAGATTCTTGTATCTCCCTCAATGTAGACTCGGTGCTCCTGCCTGGCTTATGCCAGACACCCTTTCCGATTCTCTTGTTTTTGTCAATGCCCTGTAGATTCTGATGTTGTTTTTTTTTACTGCCACTCATATTGTGAATCTAGCTTACTGAGAATTTTCATAGCATTAACTATTGCTATTTGTTATACCATTCAAAATAGAGGCTAGAGAGTCACACTGATCAATTTTAATAATATGATAAAAATAATATACTATTTACTAATTACTAATACTTAGTAATAAAAACAGAATACTAATGTAATAATAGTAGTAGGCGCTCTTGGAACTGTGCTAAAGACATTAAATAAAAACAGATTGGAGAAGCTAGAGATATGAAGAAGGAGAGAGACTATGCAGACCACAGCACTACTGGGGTCTGCATGAATACTGAAGAGAGTACTGGAGGTATGAGACGTGTGACCACCAGTCAGCAATGGCCTAACAGCTAAAATGAAGAAGGCACATGGGGGGGGGGAGGAAAAAACTGGGGAAGGTTGGTACGGTACAAACCCCAATGCTCCTGTGAGAATGATGAGAGGAGGGTTGGAGACCTGAGGAGACTTATTGTCCACATTCAGCGAAGACCGCCATACATCTGGTGAGAAAGTGCAAACCACAGCACTGCTGTGGACTGAGGGAAAGTGAGAGAAGCACTGGTGACTTGAGGAGACTTGCTGTCACTCAGTTTCCAGCAATGACTACCACGTATCTAGTGTGGTGGTGGTGGTGGTGGTCCTCCTCCTCCTCCTTCTTAATATAATTTGCGAGCCGTCAGTCTGTCTGTGACAACAAACAGAAAAAGAGGAAGGGGGTAAGGCGAAAACACAAACACAAAATTGATATTCTGCTGTGTGTATATGTGTGTTCGTTCGCTGGCTGCTGATAATATTACTACAAGTACTACTACTGTTGCTTCTTTGTCAATTTCTTTTTTTACCCCAAATGAATACAAGAATTTTAGTTAACAATACCTTGCACTAACCTTTCAAATTACTGTGTGAACATACTGACACAGAACACAGCTTTAGATATACTGTTAGCAAAGTAATAATAAACTAGTAATAATAATAACAGTAATAAAAGCAGAATACATATCCTTGAGGATGAAGTAAATCTTTTTATCTAAATAATAAAAACTTGCACAAGAAGGTCAGAAACCTTAAAACCTCTGTGATGTTGAGGACACTGAGAATAGAATTAAAGTCTTTCTAAAAATGATAAGAAAAAAAACAAAAAATTCCAAGGAATATAGAAATTAAGAAAACCAAAGAACTGCTTAATACAGCAAAAATATTGAAAAAAATGGGGGAATTGTCGAGAGAATTGTTGCCGGGGCTTATGAGAAGGGACGGGGGGGGGGGCAGCCACTGAATACCACCAGGGGTGGTAGGCGGGTTTGTAGAGCTGTGTATCAAAACTTCTAAGTCGATAAGATATTTCCATTGAATAAAATAGGTTGACTATCATTTACCAGTGAGCAAATATAGTATGGCATTCTAAACGGGTTATAGTAGATGAAAGTAGGATGGCTAAAGGATTAGATCGTTTGTGCAGTGTGTGTGGGGTCGAGGCCAAAACAGCTTTGCACTACCTTATAAAATTCCTCTCGGTGGCCCTGATTGTTGTCACTTGATCTCTTACAGTTTCCACCTGAAATATAATTAATAGAAAATGTATTACACTTGAAATAGAAATACAAAAAGAAACTAGCATTCCAAGGGAAATTATGAATCACCGCCACCTATACATGCTTCTTTTTCCCTTGTAAATTAAGTGGTGGTGGGCAGGGATCACTAAATAGTCCAAATTTTCAAAAAATAAAAGAGAATGGTGATGGACACAAACTAAGGGATCAATTTGGTATAAACTTACATTGTAAATTGAAACCCCCTCTAAAATTTATTTTGGAGGGGAATTTTCAAAAAACAAAAAAAATGGAAAAAAAATGAAAAAAGGTTTTTCATTGAGGGGAGTGTGTGTGCAAAATATCAAGTTTCTACTATTAACGGTTAGGGCTGGGCAAGGTCCGGATACATAGATAGATAGATAGATAGATAGATAGATAGATACATATAAATGTGAGAAAACATGAATAACCTAAACCCAGTAACAGTATTTAAACCAGTGTTGTAGGTAGCAGTGATTAAAAATAATAAGTCACATTTCTATCATAGAAAACCATCATAAAATGTGATGTCAGGCAGGTTGGGTTTTGGTTACCAGATTATGTTGCTTTGAAATATACAATGGCCCACCCAGAAAACTAGTGTAAGCAATTCCACTCTAAGTCAATTATATTTGATTGCACTACATTAAGAATTAGAAACACTAAAACCAAATGAAAATCAGCTACGATGCAGGGGAGATAACTGTAAAAGAATTTCTGGATTCGCCCCAAAATTTAATCCATTCTTCCTTAGCCAATGAATCGCCCTTCGTCAAAATGTCATTGAAATTCATTGAGAACTTTTGAAGGTATTGTGTGAACAAACATGAATGAATACATAAATGTATGGAAAACAAATTTAAAAAATATGTCTCAATCAAAAAGAATTGCTGGATCCGCCCCATGTCCTACCCTTCCAGAAAATTTGATTGAAATTCATTGAGAACTTTTGGAGATAGTGTGAAGACAAATAACTACAATGCAGATAACTGTAAAACAATTCCTGGATTTGGTTCACCCTTCTACGAAATGTTATTGAAATTCATTGAGAACTTTTGGAGATAGTGTGTGGATAGACAGATGGACAGACAGACAAACATGAGTGAATACATATACATAAGATATGCTGATTTTATTTCATGCCTTTTGATTGATAAAAGTTGAAATCTAAGTTGAAATGTGTATAAAGCTAATATTTTTCTTCTTTCAACAAAATAAAATCAATTAGCATTCCCATTGAAATTATGAATCACCTCCACCCATATATGCTGTGTTGGGGGTGATCAATTAACCCATATATGCTGTGTTGGGGATGATCAATTAAAAAGTTGGAAAAGGGTAGGATCAATGAATAAATTACTTCTCTCGCCTTTTGTTGTTGATCACTAAAAAAGGTCTGAATTTTCAAAAAACAAGCGGGCGCAAACTAGTGACCAATTTAGCATAAACTTACATTGCATATTGGACCCCCTCACTAAAAACCTTTTTAAGTAGGGAGGGATTTTCAAAAACAAAAAAAAAATTTTCCCTACTCATTGAGGGGAGTGTGTGTGCAAAATTTCAAGTTTGTAGATATGGTTAAATGGTAGAACTTGGAACTGATAGATTAATTAATTTCTTGTTGCTCGCAGCCTGGCCAGTCTAAGGGTTCAGGGGTAGGTGTTGGGGGCTGGGAAGGTCTTTGACTTGCGTTATTGAGTGTAGTATAGAGATCAGTCTCCTCCTTAGGAGGATTAATGGGATCACCATGAGAGGCTCTCTACATGACCTCTAGTTGCTGCTCGCAGCACTTGGTATTCCCAGATGATCACCCATCTAGATACTGACCAAGTTTGACATTGATTAACTTTGTTATCGTACGAGAACCGGTGTGTCCAACGCAATTTGACCGTAACAACTGATAGATGAGAGATTTTGTCCCTGTTGCTAGATTTAGTTAGTTAGATATTTGAATGCCATTCATATACTTGTAAAATCCACAATGATATTGAAGGTTGTTTCAATGTTGAATGCGCACTTTGAAAATCTTGAAACTCATCGTCATCGTTGTCATGGCTATCCCTCGAGGTTGAGGATAATGGTACGTTACACTGAACGAAGACGCCTGTGCGTGTATTTGTTTCACATGTACTTGTTGTTGTATTTCAAGAAGCACAGAATACTTCACAAATCAATCAACTGATTCCAATGAGAAGGAAACAAAGTCGATTCGAGCGGATTGATCTGTTATATTAAATTTAAAAAGCTGCTAGTTTTTTAATCACCACTACCCACAACACTAGTTTATTGCTGGGCTTAGGTTATTCATGTGTTTTCATATTTATATGTATCTATGTATTCGGACTTTGCCCAGCCCTAACTGTTCATAGTAGAAACTTGATATTTTGCACACACACTCCCCTCAATGAGTAGGGAAAACCTTTTTTTCATTTTTTTTGAAAATTCCCCCCCATAATAGGTTTTCAGTGAGGGGTTCAATGTGAAATATAAGTTTATGCTAAATTGGTCACTAGTTTGTGCCTGCTAGTTTTTTTGAAAATCCAGACCTTGTTTAGTGATCACTGCCCAACAAAAGGCGAGAGAAGTAACTTATTCATTGATCACCCATTTTTCCATCTTTATAATTGATCACCCCCAACACAGCATATATGGGTGGCGGTCATTCATAATTTCTCTTGGAATGCTGGTTCTTATCATTTTCCGAAAGACTTTAATTCTATTCCCAGTGTCCTCAACATCACAGAGGTTTTAATTTCCCTTGGAATGCTAGTTTCTTTTATTACATCTGTTAAAAAAACCCCCCAAAAACATTGTTTTCATAGAGCTTTGAAAATGATGTCTGTTTTCCTCGATTGTCAGAACACGTCTCCAGACTCCAAATAAATAAACAAATAAACCCATTTTGATTGCATCCATTAAAAGCTGTCGTTTCTGAAGAGCTTCAAAAACAAGTTCCGTTTTTGTTGATTGTCAGACTCCGAATAAATAATAAATAATCTTTTTCTTTTGATTACATCTGTTAAAAACCATTGTTTCTTAAGAGCTTTGAAAATGACGTCCCTTTTCTTTGATTGTCAGACTCCAAAAAATCATAAAACTAAGCCAGCCTTAATTGCAATGAAATAATAATGAGTTAATTCTATCTGAAAAAATATCCTCCAGAAGTCGTGTATACATAGATATTGTGGAATCGCAGTGTATCGGCATCTATGCTGATGTTTTCAAGAATATGAGCATATACACAAATTCATTCTAACAGAAGAGAGAAACAGTAATTATATTATATATATCTTATTATAGAAAATCCCATGTCATCAATTTTTTTCCTGGTTTGTCTGTTCAGTCATGCTAAACCAAGCTGATTTATAAAATTATATGGAACTACCGTGATTCAAACGTCTGATGCAGAGCTGAGCAGTCTGGTGTCTTACTAAGGGATCAACGCTACAGTGATATAGAATGGGAAAAAAATTTAAGAATAAAATATGTCAGGCAGATTATATACATTAGGTAGGAATGGGGATGATGATATTTACATCAAAGCAGCTAGTTCGCAATTGACAGATGGGCTAGACGGAAAGAACTTTTTAAAAAAAGTTGGGAGACTTCTTAAAAAGAGATGATTTTGTTTGAAAAGTATATTAGAATTAATATTGTACATACGCATGTGCATAGATCAGTCGTTCTAAAAGTTTATTGTGCAATGAAATATTTTTGACTAATGAATATACATTGATATATATTAGGCCATAATTAGGGTACTTTATATATATATAAACCTACTTATTTGAAAAATGCAAATAATAGAAACCGTCAACCAAAACTGTCACCAAAACTGTCAACATAGGTTTCTTCGGTTTTTAAGCTGGTCTTGCCAGTTGGCTATGTAAGTATATATTTAAAATACCAATGGAGCTAGAGGGCTGAAAATTTCAACATTTACTCCTTATTATGTCTAGAAAAAACGTTTTTTTGTTTTGTTTAAAATTCCCCCATAATAGGTTTTAGTGGGGAATTCAATTTGCAATGTAAGTTTATGGCTGGCTGGCTATGTATGTATGTATGATGCATAATGGCCACGCCAATGGAGCGTGAGGGATGAAAATTTAAACATTTAATCCTTATTTATGTCTAGGAAACCAGCCCCCCCCCATAGGGTTTTAGTGGGGGTTTAATTTGCAATATAAGTTTATCCTAAATTGGTCCCTTAGTTTGTGTCCAGCAGCATTCGTGCTTGTTTTTGAAAATTCAGACTTTTTAGTAATCACTGCCCAACAAAAGGCAAGAGAAGTAACTTATTCATTGATCATCCCTTTTTCCAATTTTTTAATTGATCACCCCAACACGGCATGCTGCCAAAAGATGTTGGTCACATGATGGTTTCTATTGAGTGACTAACCAGACCTGCTTATGTTATCACTTAATTCAATTAAAAAATTGAAATATTAATAGAGAGGCGACCTTTTGTTTTATGTCACCGTCAATTGTAGACAACTGACTTAGTGAAACAAATTATTGATTGATTTAAAAAGGATTCAATGGGCTTCAATTACAAAATGTTTATTTATTTAATATTTACTTTCATTGATTTGATTTATATTTAATATTTATTAATTTAATATTTAATTTATTAATTTAATATTTAATATTCAGGGTCAGGATGTTGAAAATGGCATAAACAGCCGTAACATGTACATCAGAAGGCACACACCAATGCACAAGGTGGAACTACATTCATAAAAATGTTAATTTAAAAATTTTAAGGATTTTAAAAGATTTTAAGGATTTTTTAAAATTTTAACGATTTTAAAAATTTTTAACGATTTTAAAAAATTTTGAAGTTTTAGAATTTAAAAATTTTTATAACGTCTAGAACACTGAAATTGAAAATATTTTTCATTTTCATAGTTTATTGTAATATTACTTATTTATATTACTATTATCTATTATCAATTTATATTGTTATTATACTAGCATAGTAGTACCTATCTAAAATGACAGGACTTGTAATTTTTGACGGTAGTAATAAATATATACTGCGAAAACAGCAGCAGTGCCTCCTACAAAGCCTTCATCAGATGATGACCCTGGGGTCAGGCATGATTTCAGGGCCAAAGCATCATTACCACTGACCCAGGGCACTCCAGCAGTACCCCATGATACCACCTGTCGTTGTTGGTTCACAATCACAGTATTGGAGTGTCAGATCCATGCAGATACAGCCTCTGCCCAATCTAGGTTCCTCTTGATATATTTTCTCCGTTGATGATAATCCGAGTCTAGTCAGGTAGGTCGAGGCTGTGTTTGCAACAAAACCTATGCATAGTGCCAATCTGTGGTGGCCAAGATGTTAAGTATGGTACTTTAAACTTACTGCTACTTGTATCTAGCCTGTAATTTAGTAATATCAAACTGATACAGAAATATTTCTAATGGATACTTTATACGCTCAGGGAATGAAAATGGTTGATAGTGACAATAATGATAACACATCTGGAAATAAAATAGAAAATCTTGAAGAAATTGGTTTACATTAGTAATAAGCCTCGCTACTGAAGGGTCAAACTCCACTCCTACTTCTATTCCAACTGAAGATGATTACTGCAACTTTTGTATTGTATATATAATAAATACACTCATAGATATATAAGATTTGTCAGTTTAGCACATCTGGTAAGAGAGCAGCATATCAATCACTTGGTCGTGATTTTATATATCGGTTTGGTTTAACACGACGTGATAGACAAGCAGTGAAGAGTTTACTCCCCTGAATTAGGTGAGGATTTTTCCCTGTTCTTGTTCTTGTTCTTCTTGTTGTTACAGGGGAAAACAAAGTCAACTCCAACTTGGACTGGAGTTTGACACAAGATGAATTGAGTGAGCTCTTGTTGAAAATTAGAATAAAATGTTAGTTATTTTCTATAGTTTATAGTTATAGAGAATGGTCATTAATATTCAAATGGTTCTTCGGACGATTGAACTCTTTCTTGTTGTTTGTGTTGTCATCACGACGACCCTCTTCCACTGCTCAACAGACCCAAACCCGACAAGATAAAGACACAGAAACACCCGGGCCCTGCGTTATAAGGATCACCCCCTTTAAAAATAAATGTTTACCTCCATTACACCTGAAGAAGGCAGCAGAATGGATCGGCCGAAACGTGTTAACAACACAAACAACAAGAAGTTAGTTTATTAGAGTAATAATTGGATTTTGAGAAAATAAAAAAGGGATATTTATGATTATCTAATAAAACTTGTAATTATCTTTTTGACTGGAATTAGATGTGTTTGGACTCATTTATTAAACAACAAGGAAATTAGGCCAAAAAACAGTGGAAGAACATGTTTAAACTAAAAAGCACTCAGAGAGCACATACTTCTGCCAAGCCATTGTCACTGAAAACGGAATGAGAATCAGTTCACAGAAAATTCTGGATCCACCCCCAAATTTAATCAATTTGTCCTTAGCCCATGGCCTACCCCTCGACAAATGTTATTGGAATTCATTGAGAACTATTGGAGATAGTGTGTGATGTAGACATATAGCTATGATGCAGGGGTGTAAAATATTCCTGGATTGGTCCCAAAACTTAATCACTTCTTCCCTACCCCACGGCCTACCCTTCCAGAAATCTTCATTGAAATTCATTGTGAAATTTTGGAGATATTGTGTGGACAAACAGACAGTAGGCGAGACAGACAGACAAACACAAGTGAATGCATTTACATATATCTCGTTCTTTGTTGGCAGAGGTAAGCAAGTAAAGAGAATAGTTTTGCATATGTACTAATTTTGCATTGTATCATGCTGCTTAACTTAGAGACCAATTCTTGGTCATGAATACTCTACATGATCTGATTAAGTTCAAATCCCCAAAACCACCAACAAAAAAAGAAATCTGGTGAAAAATTTTTCACTGGCTTGATTGGGCTTCTATGTATCTTTCAATGTTGCAGACTATAAAAATAATACTAATTACCCTAACTACCTGACGGAATATTTTCTTCCAATATTTACAACGTTTTGCTCCAAGTCAGCTCTCCTTGCTTTCAATTAAGTTTCTGGATGTTCTCTTTGTTGTTGTTGAATCGGCAGCCAATCGAACATTTGCTAATCTTTTTTCCCCCCATTCTTCAGTCGGTGCAGCTAACAGCCAGCCTGGTCAGTTTCCAAAACCGCTTTACCATTTACCAGAAGTGGAGTTGTAGCTAAATAGCTTCTGAGGAATTCCAATTTCACAGCACTCCTCTTCTAAAGGACTGGTATTAGCAATGGTACTGTTAGCATCAGGAACAATGGGGCGAAAACATGTCCAATTAAATTTATGATTGATTGATTGATTTGTTTAGTGGCATATCAACCCTTGATGGGTCATTTAATGCTGAAATCAGTTTGAAATTTAAAAAAAATAGAATCTTGCGACTTTGGTGAAAGGTTATTTTTTAAAAACTAGAGTCTTGCGACTTTGGTGATAAAACAGATGGCCCCCTGTTTGGGGGTTCTTACCCCTCTGCAAGGGTTGCAGTCAGTGTATTGTAGGCCCCAGCCAACAGGGCCTTAAATTTATGAGATAACTAGTTTGAGATGTGTTTTATATATATATATGAAATCAAGGAAAGGATAATTTTATATCTGACAGAATATGATAGTTAATGACATTTATTAATTGGGAACCCATATCAGCCTGGCATCGGTGTTAGCGGTTGCTAAATGGGCGGCCTAGGTCGTATAAATGAATAAAGAAATGAGCGATGTGCAGGGATTGAATGCGCGTCCACCTTGAAAGCAACCTATACGTGGTCCAGCTCTTTACCACTGAGGTAACAGAACTACCATGGAAAGGCACATGATATGAAAGGGTTCCCTATGTTGACAGTATGAAATCAAGGATGGATAATTTTATATCCGACAGAATATGATATCACATGCTTAAAATTATATATGTGTATATTTCAGGCTGCAGCCTTTCCATGGTAGTTTCTTTATTCATTTATATAATCTAGGTATAGGTTC
>VCCN01004113.1:4034897-4049616 GCA_006491835.1 Architeuthis dux | reverse complement strand
CCCACACACACACATCAAGTCAGCAAAGTGGTTTTTCTGGAAAGGTCAATCTATGTTTCATAACAATATCCCTTGTTTCTGCAAGAGAAAACCCTCACAGGAATATTACATGCTATTATATGCACACACACATATGGATGGAGACAGATACGCATGCCCATGTATACGCACACACACATATGGATGGAGACACATATACTCACACATATATATGCCCATGTATACACACACATATGGATAGAGACACATATACATGCCCACGTATATGCATACATATGGATGGAGACAAGCATAGATATATATAAGTACATATGGGCTGAAATTCATGCATAATTAGACAAGGACACACATACACAGGCATATATGCACTTAGAAATACACAGACAATACTCTCACACATATATGCATACATGCACATGAATGTATAAACAGACACACACATATATGGACAGATATGGACATACATAGATGTTTTTCTATCCTCAGACACACATATACTACCAAAAGCATATATTGATTTACAGGTATGAATATACATGTGTGCATATGGTCCAATCATGCTTAAAGCATCAGTTCTCGTTCGATCACCAAAGTTAAGCAGTGTTGGGCCTGATCAGTAATTAGATGAGTGACCGTTTGGGTACACCAGATCCTGTAAGCATGTGCTGCTTATATGCAGTGCTGGTGCAAGGGTCTCATGCACCCTAGGCAAAAATTAAAATTTGCACAAGGGTCTCATGGGCCTAAGGCGAGACTTGAAATTTGCACAAGGGTCTCATGGGCCTAAGGCGAGACTTGAAATTTGCACAAGGGTCTCATGCACCCTAGGCAAAAATTAAAATTTGCACAAGGGTCTCATGTGCCCTAGGCGAGACTTGAAATTTGCAACCCCAGTTCTTTTCTAACGACTGTTATTTTCAGTTTGGAGTGCAGCCCTAAGACCTTTGCACCCTAGGCGACTGTCTAGTTTCGCCTAATGGTATGTGTGTGGGCAGAACCCCACATTAAAACTGACCTTGTGTCACACCATTTGCATCACATCAACATTGGTTTCTTCAGTTTTTAAGTGGGTCTGGATGGCTGGCTGGCTATCTAAGTATCACAGCTACACAGCTTAATAGTAAAGTATTAAATTTGACTAATTTTTACCTTCATCCTAATTTTAGAATAAATTATGATGAAAGTAAAAACTAGTCAAATTTAATAGAAGTGGTGTGTTACAATACTTGATCCAATAATAATAAAGATTGACTGTCACATTCTGCCCTCTTGGGAGGAAGTTGGGTAGAAAATGTTTATACACACACTTGCATGCACATAATTCAAATATACCCCCTACCCCCAACACACACACACACGTATAGATATATAAGAAAAACAGTAACCATTAGCCGGCCTTCAGAATAGTGGGAACCAGAACTTGTTTGTGCTCAATCTGAATTTGAAAATTCAGAATTTTTTAGTGATCACCACCCAACAAAAGGCAAGTGAAGTAACTTATTCATTGATCAACCCCCTTTTCCAATTTTTTAATTGATCACTCCCAACACAGCATGCTGCCAAAAGACATTGGTTATGTGACAGTTTCTATTGAGTGACTAACCAGATCTGCTTTCTTATTGAAGACTCTTGCAATCTTTTTTCCCCCAAAGAGGATTGATCTTATCTGCTACTATATCAGTTAATACTTGAGTAGTAGAAAGTTTATGTTACATGGATATTGTGGATTTTAGAAGTATAACTTGATGGCAGGAATCTGTCTTAGGGCTACTTTACAGGAAGTATTGCAACTCAGGGGTGGCCCACCAATTGTAAAATGCGATGTGGACAACAGATCCCTTGTTGAATCTGTGTACTCCACCAGACTAGTACAAGACAGGCAGCTGCGGGACATGATTGACTGGGGAGATATCCATGCAGTGTCCTGGGTTCAGTCAGCCCACCAACTGGCTAATGTCTTAACCAAGGAGGGTGCACCAGCAGATACCCTGATGGGAATCATTGAAAACTATTAAAACACAATAGAAGTGATAATTGCAGGAATCTGTCTTAGGCCACAATCATCAAGTCTATTAGGGAGAAATTTTCTATTGGCGCTCACAGTACTGAAACTTTAAAATATATTGATTTCAATATTGTGCAGAAGAAAGGTTGTATTGAAGATAACCAATTAGATTACATAGACTGTCTGGAAACTCTAAAAACAATTGGTGGGCCACCCCTGAGTTGCAATACTTCCCATAACGTAGCCCTAAAACAAATTCCTGCCTCGTCACAGTTGAGCTGGGTTGTCAGATCAGTTTTCCCAAAATTGGACATCCCTGCTCGAAATCGGTCAAAAATCGGACAGAATAAATTTGATGGCTAGAAATAGCTGATAGTGGCCAAAAGTAGCTAGATTATATCACATATATATATGAAAATAAATAGCTAAAAGTGGCTAGAACTTTTCATTTTTCCATTTCATGAAAAATTTAATTGGACATCAGGACTAATAAAAAAGGACACAATGTCCGAAAACAGACAAACCTGGCAACCCTGCAGTTGAGCAACTTCAATTATCATAACTAACTGCAAAGAATAAGGACCAGTTTTCTTTCTCCCGTGTCGTATGATCTACACCAGTGGTTCTCACTTGTATGACAGCACACTAAGAAATACATTGACTTACATGTCACACCAACTGTAAAAATGAAATGAATTAGACAAAAACGTTTCAGTTGTCAATGAATAAAACTTTGATATCAGTATACTGATATATGTACTCATCACCCCTTTTTCCTTTGATATGTCACTAAAACGATTCAGATCCCACAAAATCTAGTGATAAAACCACTAGATTGGCAACTCTGTGGTGGAAGTGGGACAGACAGTACTGACCACGTTTGACACTCGGAATACATGTTTGTAAAACATTTATGTGGCACAATTGGGAGATAGTTGCGGTACACATGAGCGTATGGGAACTTTTTGGTTAAGGAAGGCAAAGGGCTTAATTTGTCCGAAGATTTACAGTGTTACCCAAAATTTTACAGTTTTTCCCAAAGTTTTACAGTTTTGCCCAAAGTTTTACAGTTTTGCCCAACATTTTACAGTTTTGCCCAAAGTTTTACAGTTTTTCCCAAAATTTGGGGAGGCCCCTTTAGCTTGTACGCCTATGGCAGCATTCTATTGCACCATGGAAGTTTGAGAACCACTGATCTAACCAATGAACTTTGCCCTCTGTACTCACAAGTGCTCAAAGATTCTTAAAAACAATTTGCTAGTTTTTCATTCATGTCAAGAAAGTGTTTAGCCACACCTTCTGTTTTGCAACAACATAATCATTCCTGGACAGGCTGACAAAGACACTCTTTTATATACGTCCATATGCGCCCGTGTACAAGATGGGCTGGGATTCGACTCAGGTAATTGGTCTGCAGTCATATAAACGGATGTGGCAGGCTTGAAGATAATCAATATGCAGAGGAAGTGAGCAGCAAAATGTTTTGTTGTCTGCGGGATGTCTTTTACTGACATCCTGATTACACTTCTTGGAGAATTGCCGCTTGCCGTCAATGCACATGACCGTTTTGCTGCTGCTGCCATTCCACTTGGGACCATTATTTTCCAGACTGGTTCTGAATGAAAACAATGATATGGTTTTGAATTTCTTACTCAAGGAAGGATAAAGAAGTAAAAGGAATCAAGCCTGGCTGCTGCAGGGTCAAATGCCAGTCCTACTTCTATTCCGACTGAAGATGATTAGTTGTCTTTTGAACTGAGTCCACTGGCATGGTGTGGATGTGGCCCTATGCTCCGCAAGGAGTTTACAGGAATAAACAACAACAACATCATAGGAATGATTTAATCAGCGAGAGAGGGAGGGAAAGAGCATATAAAACAAGACTGGCTGCTGCGGGGTCAAACTCCAATCCTAGTTCTATTCTGACTGAAGATGATTACTGAAACTTTTGTATTGTATATATAACAAATAAAAAATCATAAAAATATATATTTTTTTGTATAAATGTATTTATTTATTAGAATGAAATAAGTCCATGCATATCAGTTTAGCTCAGTCAGTAAGACAGCCTCCTGGCAATCAGTGTGTTGTGAGTTCAAATCATGGTAGGGGAATGGGAATTTTTCATATCTACTTACACCCCTAATTTTGGTGAGGATTGTTCTTGTTAGGAAAACTAAGTCAACTCCAGACTTTGTACTGGAGTTTGACAAAAACAAAAGCACTCATAAATTCTAATTAATCTAATCTAACATGGATCATATATGTTAAGTAAGTATTTTGAATTATTCCCCGCAGGCAAGAGAGTTCTTATCAACTTCCGGTAGGGGGCACTGTTTTATGTTCCGGTGAACAAGCAGCCATTTTATTATTGTTATTAGTAGATGAGAGAGAACGAGAACACACGTGTGTGTGTGTCGTGACCACGGTCATTTTATGAATAAAGGACCTGTAAGTACATCTTCTGTTTGCATTTTTAATCTGTTAATATCTGTCATTAAACCAACTTTACAATATAGACACAATAAAGTGGTCCCTGAAAACAAGTTCCAATGCTATCATCAGTGGTGGATTAACCATTAGATTGAGTAGGCTTAAGACTAGAAACCCAGTAGGGAGGGAGCTTGATACCAAAAAAATGATTTGAGTGTACAAAAAAATGGTTTAATCGAGTGTATTTTGGATGATATTTCAGTACTTTTGCATATATATTTTTCATATCTGGAATATTACAGATACTATTTAACTTTCTAAATTAGACACCAAGCATATAAAGAGTTAAAAGTAATGCTTTTAGGTATTCATACTGCAACACATAGAACATTATTCTATACAACAATGGGTGGGTCAATGTCAGGGGGAGCCTTACTAAAGTTCAGCCTAGGGGACTTGGGGTAGATAATCCATCACTGGCTGCCATGGGTTACTTCTGTACAGGTTCTACCCCCCCCCCCCCAAGTGCGGCATCAAAGAATTTATTCTTGAGAACACATAGTATCCACTTCTATTTTGATCTGGGTTTTTTTAATTGGCCCATTTGTATTTCATCATCATCATTGTTAAGTACGTATCATGAGTTATTCCCCTTAGGCGGAAGAGTTCTTATCCACTTCCGGTAAGGAGCGCTGTTTTATGTTCTGGTCAACGAGTAGCCATATTGCTTTGTGTTATTAGTAGAGATTATTAGAGAGATCAAGAACACACGCATGTGTGTCGTGTCCGCATTAACGACTCGGAAATTTAAAGTCGAGGAAAGTTCTTTATTAGAACTTACTGAAGAGGTGACCAGACTCAAAACGGATTTGGAAAATAAAGATTCCGAATATGAAGATCTGATCAACTTATTAAAATCGGAGCAAGATACACGCAAGCAGATGTATCAACAAGAATTACGGCAGTGCAGGTGTAAATATTCTCAGGTTTATAACGAGTTAGAACACTTAAAAGTTGATCATCAAACTCTACAAGAACGAAATACCCAGATTTTTAAATTAATAACTGAATAACTTGCAGAGTCCAGAATTGACAAATTTGCAATCATCATCATCATCATCATCAACCGTCATGTCCACTACTTGACGAGGGCCTTTTCTATCTTCTTCCATGACAACCTCGATTGTGCTAACCTCTGCCATGTCTTACCGGCAAATTTTTCTATCTCACACTCTTGTGTCTGGTCTTTTCCACCCCATCTATTGCCGTCTCTTCTTGCTAGGTGACCAGCCCATCTCCACTTTTGGTGCTTAATTATTTGTATAATATCCTTCACTCTAGTCCTCTCTCTGATCCATGTTGATCTTTTTCTATCTCTTAGAGCAGTGGTTCCCAACCGGGAGGGAATTCCCCCCAGGGGGGTAATTCGGGTAATGCAAGGGGGGAATAAGGCTACTAGGTAAAAATAAAAGTCCAGTCTAGAGATAGGGTTTTCTGCACTTTTATCTATCAAGTCGAAGGCTCGAAATAAGCTCCAAGTTGAGAATGATTTAAGATATGCTCTCTCACTAATAGACCCACAAATCAAAGAACTAGTAGCCAAAAACAAAAACAGACATCAATGGATGTGTATATCAGTTACGATAGCAGAATTCTTAATTTTTTTGTAATGAATTGGAATTTCAAATGATGTGTTCTAATTATTTTTGCTTGCTTTCTTTGAGTAACAAATACATAGCAGCAGATGTACAATTATAAAATTAAATTAATTTATAATTATACGTAAAATAAAATTATTATTTGAAATTATTCTTTGTTGCAACTTAATAAATGGAGGGGGGGGTACTAGTAATCTTATTGACAAAAGTGGGGAATGACTCGAAAAGCTTGGGAACCACTGACTTAGAGTTTTTCCCTAGCATTGCTCTTAGTATAGTATAGTATAAATTTACTTTGCCTGAACAGTTTAAGATTTTGATGATTCTGAATTAACAAAAGATATTTTTCACATTTTTTATAGCATCTCACAATAGAACCATAACAGGTATGGTTGGTCACTCAGTAGAAACTGTCATGTGACCAACGTCTTTTGGCAGCATGCCATGTTGGGGGGTGATCAATTTAAAAAATTGGAAAATGAGGTGATCAATGAATAATTTACTTCTCTTGCCTTTTGTTGGGCAGTGATCACAGTAAAAAGTGAATTTTCAAAAATAAGGCAAAAACTAAGGGACAAATTTAGCATAAACTTACATTGCAAATTAAAGCCTATTAAGGGGGAATTTTCAAAAGACAAAAAATGTTCTTTTATAGACATAAGGAGTAACTGTTTAAACTTTCAGCCCTCTAGCTCCATTGGTGCGGCCTGTACATGCAATACATATATAGATAGTCAGCAAGCCAGACCAACTTAAAAACTAAAGAAACCTATGTTGACAGTTTTGCTTGACGGTTTGTAATAGGATCATAATGAGAAAGCTGGTGGCCAATGAAGCCAATATGTTTGATTTTACAGCTCTGATACATGCACTTTTCATGGTGAGTATGTCAGAATAATATATTTAGATAGGATTCTATGTTTAGCCGAGGGCATATTTCTGGAATAATATTTTCCCTCTTACATTAAATATCCTCGGAAGCAATCAATAAGGCCTGTGCACTCAAAGCACCCAATTCGGCAATATAAAATTTATATAGCATTTAAGTATGCTGATAGTTTCAACTTTCAGATCAAAATTCAGCTAAATCGGTGTCAGGCTACACATTTATTGATCCATCCTCAAAA
Organism: Architeuthis dux; assembly: GCA_006491835.1. NCBI lineage: Eukaryota > Metazoa > Mollusca > Cephalopoda > Oegopsida > Architeuthidae > Architeuthis > Architeuthis dux. The sequence goes on along the minus strand of VCCN01004113.1, from coordinate 4,042,393 downwards.
ATGATCCCCTATATGTAAAATCAACTTACTTATACTTTTTTTAATATATAATCCTTAACCATGAAGTGTTCACGTACATACACGCACGCACACACCTACAGGCGCACATATGAAGAATAAAGAAAACTATTTTATCATTGTAAGGTTGTTGGGTACTCCCACTACTACTATGTTGTCACCTCCTACCATTTCTTATTCGGTGGAGTATCAAGTTTTGCCTGGAGTTTTAAGTCTTGCTTTTGCGAGAGGCACACTATGAGAAAGCCTTGTTCTGGGAGCAAAAGGTTGCTAGCAATTGTAAACAGGAGTTAAGACGCAAGTCGTCTGTTGAGTGACAGATAGTGAACTGAGTTAAACATTTAATTTTCAGCCCTCTAGCTCCATTGGTGCGGCCTATACGTGCAATACATACATACATAGCCAGCCAGCCAGCCAGCCAGCCAGACCAACTTAAAAACTGAACAAACCTATGTTGACAGTTTTGGTGACAGTTTTAATAAGGTATATAACGGCCGCATAATACCAGCCATGACTTATGGATGCGAAACATGGAAACTAACCAAATGAGGTGAAAACCAACTTAGAATAGCACAGAAAGCCATGGAAAGAGCAATGCCATGAATAACTCTAAGAGATAGAAAAAGAACAATATGGATCAGAGGTAGGACTAGAGTGAAGGATATTATACAACTAATTAAGCAGCAAAAATGGAGATGGGCTGGTCACCTAGCAAGAATAGATGACAATAAATGGGGGGGGAAAAGACTAACCGATTGGTGCCCATGGGACAGTAAACGAAGTAGGAAAAGACCAGACACAAGATGGAGGGACGAGATAGACAAGTTTGCCAGTGAGAAGTTGCAGAGGTTAGCACAATCGAGGTCGTCATGGAAGGACATGGGAAAGGCCTATGTCCAGCAGTGGACTTATAATGGCTGATGATGATGAATACTGCCTAAATTAATTGCTCCTATTAACCTTTCCTTTAATATCCTATTCCTTTATTTTTGCCTGTCCAAGGTATTTTCTAAGAAGTTACTGAAACGTTCAACAAACAATTAATTACATACCACCATGTATATGGTTAGCATAATTACTGTTTGGTTCATTCATTTTATTCGCAGACCTCTAACCCGTATATGGGGCATTAAACTGTGTCTGTCCACACAATATCTCCAAAAGTTCTCAATGAATTACAATGAAATTTGTAGGAATGTGAACAATAGGCTACAGGAGAAGTGATTAAATTTTGGGGATGAATTCATGCAAAATTACCTCCCCTGCATCGTAATTATATGTCCACACCACATCCAAAAGTTCATGTCTGTCCACACAATATCTCCAAAAGTTCTCAATGAATTTCTCTGTGACAGGGTGGATAATAGGTTATGGAAGAAGTGATTAAATTTTAGAGCTGATCCATGCACAATTGCACAATGGCGTTGGCAGAAGTATGCGCTCTCTGAGTGTTTTCTAGTTATTAATATCATCATCATCATCATCAGCCGTTATAAGTCCACTGCTGGACAAAGGCCTTTCCCATCTCCTTCCATGACAACCTATTTTGTGCTAACCTCTGCCAAGGCTTACCAGTAAACTTTTCTATCTTGTCCTTCCATCTTGAGTCTGGTCTTTTCCTACTTTGTTTACTGCCCCATGGGCACCAATCGGTTAGTCTTTTCCCCACCATCTATTGTTACCTCTTCTTGCTAGGTGGCCAGCCTATCTCCATTTTTGCTGCTTAATTAGTTGTATAATATCCTTCACTCTAGTCCTCTCTCTGATCCATGTTGATCTTTTTCTGTCTTTTAGAGTTATCTCTAGCATTGCTCTTTCCATGGCTCTCTGTGCTAATCTGAGTTGGTTTTCAGCTCGTTTTGTTAATTTCATTGTTTCGCATCCATAAGTCATGGCTGGTATTATACAGCTGTTGTATACTTTACGCTTTAGGCACATTGGCAAGGTGCTCTTCAGAATGTCTCTATTCATACCAAATGCTTTCCAACCTATACTTTGTATAAAATCCTACCCATTATAAGAGCAATTCCCGAAGGTGCCGTAATAAATAACAGGAGTCTGCTGTATCAAACTTTCAACAACCAACTTTATGCATGGATATTTAATCCAAGCATAAATTTTTTCTGTCCAAACTATTTAATTGTAAATAGTTCTAATTCCACAAAATATTTCACTGCTATCAAAATCAAAATCATGAGATTGAATTCATATGTGAATCATAAGATTGTGTTATACTCAAGTCTTTTTAACTACGACGAAAGTCGACAGTTCTATGAATGGCAAAAGGTTTTTCTGTTTAGACCAAATTTGAATAGGTTAATAGCATTCATAAGAATTTTTTTTCAAGAATTTTTTTCAATCTTCTTAAATTACAAACACTTTTTCTTAAGTCACATTTTTCTATTTCAAGAATTTTTTTTTTTAAATTATATGACGTAAAAAAGAAAAAAGAAAAAGTGTTTGTAATTTAAGAAGCTAAAACATTTTTTTAACATCTCATATTGTAAACGTAGAGTTATAACCTATAACTTATTGGGAACACAAATAGATACACACTTCTTGGATACAACCGAAAATGTAGCAAGGCTCGAGAAAACCAGTCAGTATCCATTTTCAGAGAGTCTTTTTTAATCTCTTAACAGCTTTACATTATTATTCTTTTTTTTAACAATTGGAAACAAATAGTTTTATTACAGAAACAAATGTTGCCAAATACTGTCAAAAATTGTGTAAACAATGGCGCAGGTTTTGAACAGAGTCTGTTCTATTTCTGGTTCCATATCAAATCCAAACTCTGTACTTATTTTGATTCTTTTAGTAAAAAGAGCTTCCATAACTTTGACCTCTGACGAAAGCAGCTGTATAAAGGCTCAAGCTTACACATTAAGGTTGATTCAAAATTGATTTACTGTGAATTGCATAAGATCCAGATCTTTCTTGATCTTGCCACATTAATCACTGCTACCTACAACACTGGTTTATTGCTGGGTTTAGGTTATTCATGTGTTCTCACATTTATATGTATCTATCTATGTGTCCGGACTTTGCCCAGGTGTTCCTGGTGCCTCGGGGGCAAGCTGATCTTTTGGAGCACTTTAAAGTATAGTATTATCTTATTTATTTATTTCACCCCACTTACCTTCCCTCCCAGGCCCCAGCTATTGCGAGCTAAACTAGTTACGCCTGACTGAGCTTGTCATCAGTGATGAGAATCTCCTTTGACAATTGTTTCTCTTAGTTTCCCCACAATAGAAAGTATTTAACTGTCAGATATTTCTGAAAAATCTGACTTCACATCAGAGAATTTTCTTATTTTGACTGTTTTTATTCTGTTTAATTTATTCATTTTCCCATTTTTCCATTTGTATTTGGAAAGTCCTACAGTCTTAGATGCATGACAGGAACCCCCTAACACTTGGCACTCTGGGTAACTGCTGTGTTGCCAGGGCCCAGCCATAAGATACCAGTTAAGAAAAAATGAAATCCAGGTTAAATTTTAAGGCTCAGTCACAATTTCATCCTTCAGCTCCCTATAATATTTCACACATCCAAAATGAAAAAAATATTGTGCGCGGGAGTGTGAATGTGTGCGTGTATTTGTGTGTATGTAGTATATATTTATATGCATGTGTGTTTATGTGTGTGTGTGAATTGTACAAGAAGGTAATACAATCCAGGTTAAATTTTAAGACTCAGTCACAATTTCATCCATCAGCTCCCTATAATATTTCACACATCCAAAATGAAAAGATTATTGTGTATTTGTGTATTTGTGTATTTGTGTGTGTAGCATATGTTTATATGCAGTGTGTGTATGTGTGTTTACATGTGTGTGTAAGTATGTGTGTGAATCATACAAGAAGGTAATACAATCTTTCATGAGAAATGTGTACATGTGGAATTGCTGAAATAGAATCAGTAAAATTGCCATTTTCACTTGAGATTGATAAGCACAGAATTTGCAAAGAACCCCCCCCTCAATTGAAGGAAACTCATTTCATTTTCTTTAACATTTATGGTTCTCCAAAGGACATTTGACAGAACATCCTTTTCTGAAATTAAGTTGTTGGCATTTTGACAAAAGTTGTTTTCTTTTTCTTGTCTTTTTTCTTCTTTCTTTTTCTTTCTTTCTTTCATTTTTTGATTTTTATAGCTTTCAGCTACAAGCTCTGAATTTTATGATTGAAATTCTATCATTTGCAAAAATTAAAAAAAGGAAAAACTCTTTTCAGATTCTGGATGGTGACAATACATTTCAATTTACTTAATAATCCTAGCATTTGGTTACTAATCTGATTGTCTCTAACAATTCACTATTCATTTCTTGTTGTGTACAGTCAGGCCAGTCAAAGGGTTTAGGAAGGGGGGGGTCTCCCCCTAGGAGGATTAATGGGATCATAACAATGGACTCTTACATGATCCAAAGCTATTTGTTACACCTGGTATTCCCAAGCAGTCACCCATCTAGGTACTGACTAGGCTCGACATTGCTTAATTTCGGTGATCGTACGAGAACCAGTGTATCCAACATGATTTGGCTGTAACAAGCAATTCACTATGCAAAGAAAAAGAATGACATTTTTAAAAAACAGATCTGATTAGTCACTCAATAGAAACCGTTGTGTGACCAACATCTTTTGGCAGCATGCCGTGTTGGGGTGATCAATTAAAAAATTTGAAAAAGGGGTGATCAAGGAATAAGTTACTTCTGTTGCCTTTTGTTGGGCAGTGATCACTAAAAAAGTCTAAATTTTCAAAAAACAAGCATGAATGCCCACTGGACACAAACTAAGGGATCAATAAACTTATATTGCAAATTGGTTAAAAAAGAATTATGGAAAGTAGAGAACATTTAGGATCTTTCCTTAGTGATTGGATAAATTAAGACGCAAGGCAAGAACTCTCAGACAAGGTTCATAATTAGCTGTGGGGCTCTACTGACCGAGATGAATCCCACCTCTTAAAAGTAGAAAAAGTAATTTGCACGTAATTTTAAGTCCTTTGTTTCTTCAGGAAATTTGTCAATTTTGAAAAAAAAGTTGATTTTTCAAGGTTTTAGTAGTGGGGATTCTATTTATGATATAACTATAATGCCAAACTGGACCCTTACTTTCTGCCATAATAAATAGATTTCCCCTACTAAAACACTAAAAAGAATTAACTTTTTTTTAAAAAAATGACAAATTTCCTGAAGAAACAAAGGTCTTATGGATTGAAAGCACAAAAAATTACTTGCAAAAATCTTTTTTTAAGAGCCGGCACCCGTCTTGGTCAGTAGGGCCAACAGTGACAATTTGGGCAACAATGGACCCCAACTTAGATAACATTTTTCACCGGTAGAAACATAATCCTCCGGGGGAATATTACAAATGTTCTTTGTGTTTATCCAGGCATGGGGAAACAGTGGAAGACTCAAATATTCCACCTTCTTTTATCTTCTATTAAACTGAACACTTTTCTGAACCTAATGCTTCTCATTAGTTTAAGTCTGAATAATGGCTTACAATAAAACACAGCTTAAAAGATAACAGTTCACTAGCACTTTCAAGATCTTTATACACATTTAACATCCTTAGATCTTACAGGAGGCTTTCAGTTGCTCTTATTGAAGGAAAGAGATTTTTTCTCTTGTTGGAGCTGTTTTATTAGTGTGATTGCGCATGCGCTGCAAACTCACTATTGTTCGTCTGTATTGTTTTAATAAATTATTTATTTTTACTACACTCATTTTTGGCGCCGCTTCTACTCCTACAGTTTTCAAGATATCAGCGCCATTCCAACACTAATTGGTACATCTTAAAGCCATGTATTGCGCTTAGATACAGTTTTGAAAAAGATTATAGACAGAGAAACAGAAAAAGTCGCACTGGTCACTATTATAAGTAGATTTTTTGGCACTGCTTTTTCAAGTGTCTTGGTTACAGGTCAAAACATCCAATGAACAAAAGGTCCAATGTACAAAACGTCCAATGTATAAAACATCCAATGCAAAAAGGTCCAATGCAAAAAGGTCCAATGAACAAAAGGTCCAATGCAAAAAGGTCCAATGAACAAAAGGTCCAATGCAAAAAGGTACAATGAACAAAAGGTCCAATGAACAAAAGGTCCAATGCAAAAAGGTCAAATGCAAAAAGGTCCAATGAACAAAAGGTCCAATGCAAAAACGTCCAATGCAAAAATGTCCAATGCAAAAACGTCCAATACAAAATGTCCAAGCACCATCTGTATTCATATCATTGATTCAAAGTAGAAGTTATAAACAATTACTTGCTTTTTAGAAGCTTGTTTATGACCTGAGTATATTGGTAATACAACTTTTCATTAAATCACTAAAGTTAATCATATACTCTTAACAAATTATCTACCATCTTAGAATACCCAGCAATGTAAATAAAACTAATATCTCTTGGCACTAATTTGTTTCCCAGTAAATTGAAAATTGCAAATAAAAATTCCAGTTTAATGCTGTAATTTTCACAGATATCAACATTCTTTTGGTACATCTTACTATAATATGGCCGTTTGTCTGTCACGTATAACTCAAGGATGACTTTCTGTGGTTACTAATGGGACCCCAGAGCAAATTAGTTTTTAAAAATTTCAGTAATTTTAATGTTTTTATTGATGGGTTCGATTTACAATGTAAGTATAATGCTAAACTCGCTCCCGACTTTGTGTCCATCAGGTTGACTAAACCGGATCTTTATATTTCTGTTTAATTATATGAAGTAGACATCTAGCTGAAAACCACACCCAAAGGGCAGGTTTTCAGCTAGTTTGATTAATTTCTAATGACAGGTTTACTGAGTATCACTTACAATGGCAGCTTTTCAGCAGAGTGTTACAAGGTATATTCTAATAATCAAGCGAATTAGTTTTATTACAGTGAGCGGGGACACCACATTTTTTGAACTGGGGCATGGAGTATAAACGGTTAAGAATCACTGTTGCAGATCTTGCAACCTTTAGTTTACAGCTTTAACCAGTAAGTTATATCCTTGGGGACAATTTCAAAATCCAGTTAGCGTTTGGTCCGAAACCTTTCGACGAAGCAGAAAAAGAGGCAAGTCATTCATTACTAATTTGGTGCCAATTCCTTTTTACATACAAATGCCACAGCTGACCAGTAGACGGATCAGCACACGGTGAGTGACCAACACCGCAAGTGGGTCCAGTGGCACGGAAAAGGCTGTACGAGTGGAGCTCTTTCATCTATTGCAACCTTTATCGACATTTGCACTCATTGCGTGATTGAATTATTTGTCTGCTTAGATTGGATTAGCCTTCATCTGGGGCCTTTCCTTGCAACGTGACCTGGCCGAAGAAGAGATGATGATGGAGTCTTGTTGCAAGAGTTTCTCTTTCTACATGGCTTCATTGGAATTCTGCACTGGACAGGCCAGACACTTGAGTCCAGCACTTTCACACTTGGGACAGACAACAAGTTAGCTAGCACACACACACACACACACACACAC
>VCCN01004113.1:3990294-4000295 GCA_006491835.1 Architeuthis dux | reverse complement strand
TATATATAAAAACATGGAAAGAGTTGATGGTCACTTAACTTAATATATATCACAAACAGGAATAAATGTACACATGTATATATTATTTATGGATATATTATGCCAGTAGATAATTCCACTCTCATATCTTTGTACAAATGTGCATTCTTGTATGTATCTAACCTTATTATATAAAAGTCGATGTCACTGTTTTTGTTTGTTTGTGCAAATGTATATCACACTGTCATGCTTAAGCAAATTGATATATAAAATTAACGAAGCCCTGCTGTGATTCGGCGGCGCCAATATCTCCTGAACCTGTCTAAATTGTCACGCCAACTTATTTTCTGTCAGTCACAGTTTTGCATATGACCTCTTGGGATCCACGTAGTGAGTCGTGATGTCCAGCAGTTGTCTGATATTCTTGCAACATGACCTGCTCATTGTCATTTGAGTTTACTAATGGATTTTCCTGTTTTTTCTCTAATATACTGTGCAGTCTTGTGATCCCTCCATGTGATCCCAAGCATGATCCTCTCTTGTGCACGTTGCATGGTTCTTAGTTTGAGAGCCAATCCTTTGGTTATATTCCATGTTTCAGCTCCATAGGGAGGACACATTGGTTATAGACCTTTCTTTTCAGAACTAATGGGATTTTGTATAGCAATTAGCTTGTAAAAGCCTGTTGTCACTATTACTGCTACTGTATTTGTATTTAGGAGAGATACGTTTTGTTCAACACATCAATATTATAATGAAAAAAATAAATATTAATGAAAAATAATCAAAGAAGCAGTTATAGATTTCAAACTTTAAACTGATGACTATATTGGTAAAATGTAATAAAAATTCAAAATCAATTAATCACTGCTACCCACAACAGACCAGTTTGAAGACTGTTGCTGGGTTTAGGTTATTCATGCGTTCTCACATTTATATGTATCTATTTATCTATCTATGTATCAGGACTTTGCCCAGCCCTAACCGTTCACTTGAATTTTTGCACACACACTCACACACACTCCCTTCAATGAGTAGTGAAAATGATTTTTTTTGTTTTTTGAAAATTCCCCCCAAATAGATTTTTAGAGCGGGATTCAATATGCAATGTAGGTTTATGCTAAATTGGTCACTAGTTTGTGTTTTTTGAAAATTCAGACATTTTTAAGTGATCATAGCCCACCTTTTTAATTGATCACCCCCAACACTGCAGATTCTGTTTTTTGAAAATTCCCCCCAAATAGATTTTTAAAGTGGGATTCAATATGCAATATAGGTTTATGCTAAATTGGTCATTAGTTTGTGCCTGCTTGTTTTTTTTTGAAAATTCAGACCTTTTTTTAGTGATCATAGCCCAACAAAAGGCGAGAGAGTAACTTATTCATTGATCACACCTTTTTCCAACTTTTTAATTGATCACCTCCAACACAGCATATATGGGTGGCAGTGATTCATAATTTCCCTTAGAATGCAAGTCAGTCATGTTTCGTATTATCAGACTCAGGTTTTCACCTCTTCATAATTATTCCTTGTTTTGTGGTTAAAACTTTCGGAACTTGGAGATTTTTCCTGAAAAAGGTGACAGATTTCTTTGCATCTTTTTCCCCAACAATGGGCTCGTAGGTGTGTACTTAAACTTTGGGCCCTGTGCAGCAGCTGCACTGCGTGCACTGCCTTAAATACGGCCCTGCACATCCTGCTGTCAACTGTGCATGTTTCAGGATAGATTTGGATCTCACGCGGATCAACTGTTATTATCAGCCTTCTGGATAAGACTAAATCTTCCGGTTAGCAAGAAATTGATTTCTTTCTCAGGTGAATCTGTTTATCAGAACCTCAATCACTTCCTGAAGTCACTCACCTCAGATTATGCAAGAGTCATTTGTTGCTCTTGGTGACTTTATCTGTTAGGTTAAAAGAAAAAAGGATTATCAGGCAAATGCACTTACAAACATCCTGGTTACTTTCCGTTAGAAACTGTCAACCAAAACTGTCACCAAAACCATCAATGTAGGTTTCTTCAGTTTTCAAGTTGGTCTGGCTGGCTGCTATGTATGTATGTATGTATCCCACGCACAGGCTGTACAGATAGAGCTAGAGGGCTTAAAATTTCAACATTTATTCCTTTTATGTCTAGAAAAAAAGTTCTTTTTGTTTTTTGAAAATTCACTCCCCAAATAGGTGTTTCAATTTGCAATATAACTTTATGCTAAATTGGTCCCTTAGTTTGTGTCCGGCAGCATTCACACTTGTTTTTTGAAAATTCAGACTATTTTAGTGATCACTGCCCAATCAAAAGGTATAAGAAATAACTTATTCATTGATCACCCCTTTTTCCAATTTTTAATTAATGGAACTAGAGGGCTGAAAATTTAAACATTTACTCCTTATTATGTCTAAAACAACAGTTTTATGTTTTCTGAAAATTCCCCCCAAAATAGGTTTTTTACAATGTAAGTTTATGTTAAATTGGTCCATTATTTTGTGTCTGGCTGCGATCATGCTTGTTTTTTTTAAAATTCAAACTTTTTTAGTGATCACAGCCTAACAAAAGGCAAGAGAAGTAACTTATTCATTGATCACCCCTTTTTCCAATTTTTTAATTGATCACCTCCAACACAGCATGCTGCCAAAAGACATTGGTCATGTGACGGTTTCTATTGAGTCACTAACCAGACCTGTTCATTTTTGTGTTTGGAAAACTTTTGTTCACTTTGTCACATAGAATGCTGTACTTAAGGCAATGCAAACAGTGCAGCTGCACAAGGCCCCAAGATTTTAAGCCCCCTCCCCCAATGTCTTTAGAAATATTTTAATTTTTTGTTTTTGCAGGTAAAAAAGTAAAATGTCTCAACTAAACTTGTTTGAGGATTTATTATGTCACACAGAGATAGATTATTGATTCATTAAAGACTTTACTTTAAATTAAACGTCATAATTTTATGAATATTTCATTTTTGTTTTGATTTATTTGAAAATAATAGCTAAATACAAAAATAGAAGAGCCCCCTATGTAATGTTATGCACAAGGCAGTGTTGCCGGCTTTGTCCGTTTTCGGACATTGTGTCCGTTTTTGGCCCTGATGACCAATTATATTTTTATGAAATGGAAAAAATGAAAAATTCTAGCCACTTTTTAGCTATTTATTTTCATTATTGTGATAATAATCTAAATACTATTGGCTGCTATCAGCTATTTTTAGAAACCAAATTCTGTCCAAACTTTTACCAATTTCGAGCAGGGATGTCCAATTTTAGGAACACTATTGTCTGGTTTGAGAAAACTGATCTAGCAACCCTGGCACTGGTCCCCATCAATGTTAAATTCGGCTCTGTATACATACATAAATTTATTCCTGCTTGTGATATGTATTAAGTTGAGTTAATAATTAACTCAACTCTTTCCATGTTTATGAAAAGAATATATACATGAAAACATATCATTAAGTAGAATATGGTCAAACTATTTTCCTCGTCTATGTGTTCATTTGTTCACAACATTTCGGCCGTGTACTTTCTGGCCTTCGTCGTGTGTTCCTGGTTCTTAAAATGTAGAATCACACATACACCATCCACCCACTCAAAGGCTGATAGACATAAACCCAGCTATCAAGACACCCACCCCATACTGGGCACACAGATAACCAGAATTTGACCTATGTTTGACCAAACACGCAGGACTTCACCCCCACCCCTATCTCCTACTACCAACACGCACTGTTTTTCCCAGCTTAGTACACATTTCACACAAAAATGTGAGAAATCGGATTGCACTCACGTGAGTTTTCTGCACTGCAAAAGAGCTTCTGAAGATGCCGAATGAAACTGGGTGAAATGCATCAAATCTTAATGATATAACAAACATGTTTGAGACGTAACACGCTTTTTTCAATCTTTCATTTCGACATTGTCAAATTACTTCTATCATGAAAATACACATAAGAATATATATAGTTTATAATTCAGATCTTTTTCAAATCTGAATTTCCCTCTCTGTTATCATTTGGTGTTTTTATCTTTTTTTCACTCTGTTATAACCATCATAACCTCCTCTAAATCTGAAGACAAATACATACATTCATATTTGTATTCACACAGATATATACATACATTATTAAGTATTAAGATGAACATAGCAATTATGGATATATAGTGTAAGGTTGGGATACTGACAGATATTAACACGTTAAAAATGCAAACGGAAGACGTACTTACAGAGATCCTTTATTCATATATTTACAATGACATCCACGTGTGTCTTCTCCGATCTCCCAATAACAATATGGCTGCTCGTTCACCAGAACGTAAAACAGCGCCCCCTTACTGGAAGTTGATAAGCATACTCCTGCCTATGGGGAATAACTCAAAATACTTACTTAACATATAGTGTACTTATAATAAAATGTTTTTAATACAATTTCCTTGAAATGAATCTTTTCATCATTTTAAGGCTTTAAAAATATAAATCATAATGTTTTTCTTTAATCTTCATAGGTCTAGCTGAGAATGTACATTATATATATATACAGGGATGGATTAGCCTATCTGTAAACTACAGTGTAGGGCCCAAGACATTGAGGGGGCCCACAGATAAATAGCAATACAGAACTTTATCACTATTCCCTTGGGGAAAAAGATCAATCATAAATAAAATAATTACTTAATACATGTAGCATGTGAATAAAAAAAGATTATTTCAACAAAAATTGAAAATTTCAACATTTACTCCTTGTTAGTAAATCCTTTGAAGCTTGTATAGATAGATGCCACCCTGTATGCCAGCAATGTATTTACGTATATATCCCTGACTTAATAAATTCAGGGCTGTTGGAACCCGCCCCCCAATAATTTGCTAATATGTGTTCCTTATTTTTTCAAAAAATGCTACAAAAAGCTAGCTTTAAGATTACAGAAAGAGTAAATAAACCAATTATCCCATCACTAATTTTTTGCTAGTTCATAGGTGTATAACAGAGCTATTCCAAGTCTGAAAAATACATCGATTTCTGACAGAGATTTTGAAGCTCTATTTTCAAAAATTCCCTAAGCAGCCTTTTGTTCATAAATATCTTCAGCAATTAGATATCTGAATATCATCATATATCCATCAATTAAACAGTGCATTTTTTACAATAGAGGTGTTTTTCAGCGATCTAAGTGGTGTGGTCTATAAAAAAACGTTTTTTCCATTTTGCTCGCAGCCCCCCCCCAATATGAATTTCTTTCCGACGGCCCTGTAATTCAAGTATAATGACTAATAAAAAGGAGAATCTTTTAAAAAGTTAGTGGACTAGTAGAAAGAAACATCCTCAATTATTTAGCTCCATTGAGCAAAAAGGATCTTTTATTTATAACCAAAGCATGTGCATATACACACACAAACCCTTCCCTGTCAGTAAGCTAACCTTAAACATATCACATACAAATGTATATATTTCTTACTGAGTTCTGTGTCAACATTGGTTCTAAATCTAACTCTGTGTTTATTTAACGTAAATCCTTTGAATGACTGGATTACTTGTTTTATAATGGGCCATACAACGGGGATAATTATACTTTTGGGGGCATCGCGTGTTAAAAACAGGCAACCACGCAAGATCAATTAGTCATAGGATAAAGAAAAAGGTATAGGTAGATGCCACCCTGAATTTTCAATTTCAAGGGCATTTTCATGGTCAAAATGTAAAAAATGTATTAGCATAAATTGTTTCAAAAAACAAAAAAACGTTTTTTCTAGACATAATAAGGAGTAAATGTTGAACATTTCAGCCCTCTAACTCCATTGGTGCAGCCTGTACACGTCATACATACATACATAGACAGTCCAACTTGAAAACTGAAGAAACCTCTTTTGACAGTTTTGGTGAAAGTTTTGGTTGACAGTTTCTAATAAGCAATACGTTTGTTCAGTCTATGTTTTCAAAAAGTATGCCCCTTGTTAATCACTGCTACCCACAACAGACCGGTTTAAACACTGTTGCTGGGTTTAGGTTATTCATGTGTTCTGACATTTATATCTATTAGAAACCGTCAACCAAACTGTCACCAAAACTGTCAAAATAGGTTTCTTCAGTTTTCAAGTCAATCTGGCTGACTGGCTGATTATATATGTATCGCATGTACAGGCCACACCAATGAAGCTAGAGGGCTGAAAATTTAAACATTTATTCCTTATTATGTCTATTTTTTTAAAAATTCCTCTCCCTAAATAGGTTTTTCAGGGTTTCAGTTTACAATGTAAGTTTATGCTAAATTGATCCCTTAGTTTGTGTCCAGCAGCATTCTCATGTGTTTTTTTTAAAATTTGGTCTTTTTAGTCTTTTTAGTGATCACTGCCCACCGCCACTGCTTAATTTACAAGCAGCCTAATTCAAGAGTACCATGAGTTTGATTCTCATGGGGTCTCCACTACTGTGGCCTTGTGTCAGGCTAAGTTATATTTGGTAGGTATTTGCTTCCCATGAGGGCGGAATGTGACACAAGATTGAGTTTAATGTGTGTGCCCACGCGTATACTGTGTGGGCAAGAATAAAAATTACCCAGTTCTCACACACAGTGTCACAAAGGTGTCAGGGCAACCCATCACCCCCCCCCCCTTTAGTTAGGATTAGTAAATAAATAATCTTTCTGCTGTTTCTATTTGGGTCCTGTTTCTCTTTTCTCACAAAAACATCATCAGAAGCTTGGAGCTATCAATCAAACCTATTGTTTATTTATTCTTTACTTACATGAGAAAAACAAAAGCTGTATGTAGAAAGTGACATTCCTAAATATATTAAAGAAAGGGGCTTAGGTCCCAAATGGCCTGATGGAATGTCTGAAAATGGAACAGAAGAAATGGTCTCAGATTTTGGGTTTTGATTGCTACTGTCATTATACACAGGGTGTCCCAAAAGTAACCATCTATTTTGAGAAATAGTAGAAATTTTTAAAAAGTTTAAGACATGAATAATTATATACTGAAACAACATACATGTGTTAAGTAAGTATCATGTGTTATTCCCCTTAGGCAGGAGAGTGCTTATCAACTTCTGGTAAGGGGGCGCTGTTTTACGTTCTGGTGAATGAGCAGCCATATTGTTATTTTCACGTGAGTGTCATTGACCGTGGTCATCGTAAATATATGAATAAAGGATCGCTGTAATTAAGTCTTCTGTTTGCATTTTTAATGTGTCAATATCTGTCATTATCCCATCCTTACACTATATATCTATCATTGCATGTTCATCTTAAGAGTTCTTATCCACTTCCGGTAAGGGACGCTCTTTTACGTTCTGGTGAAGGAGCAGCCATATTGTTTTTGTTATTAGTAGATCAGTAGATCAGAGAGATTCAGAACATATGTGTGTGTATCGTGACCGCAGTCAATTTATGAATAAAGGACCTGTAAGTACATCTTCTGTTTGCATTTTTAATCTGTTAATATCTGTCATTAAACCAAGCTTACACATGTATTTTTAAATAGATGCATGAAAGAATATGGGTTCAAGTTTAAGTATTTAGATTCTACGTAGTCTCTACAGATCTCAAAGTGATCAACTGTTTCACGGAACACACTTTCAAGCATTTCAGGAGTGATTTTTTTGTACCACTTCAGTAATACGATTACATAGAAGGTCCATAATAGGTCTAAAAACAAAAATTTAGAAATCTAAAAATCACCACAAATGGGTTTTAAGCAATTTAGATGTGAAGAAAACAGGCATTTTGTATGAAATTATGGATACAATAATGTCAATATAACAGATGTTTAAAATCCCTGCTATTTCACCAAAATGGATGGATACTTTAGGAACACCATGTCTATTGATATCTTTTAGGTAATGTTTTTAACTCACATTATTTCTAAAAATAGACAGTTACTTTTGGGACACCCTATATACAAATACCTTTGTGAAAGGCATGAACCCAAACATTTTAGACTGTATACAACTTCCTGTCCTTTTGCTGGCTCAGCACAAAGAAGGATGGAGAGATTGAATGAGAGAGATGAAGAAACAAACCTTTCTTCCCTTAACCTATTCAAACTCAAAACATCTACTCCAAAAGAGGTTCGATGCTGAACTTGAAAATAAGACAGTTGGGGTTTCAACATTACAATGGTATTCACTTAAAGTTAGTTAAGTCGTTTTGACCCTGTTGGGATAAAGTTAAATTGTAATCTAAGTTTAAAGGCTGGTGTTAGAATAGTTAACATTTTATATTGATTGATTTGTTTAGCTGCATATCAACCCTTGATGGGTCATTTATTGCCAAAATCATTTAAAAATCTTTTTTTTTAAATAGAGTCTTGCGACTTTAGTCAAAGGTTATTTTATTTTTTTTTAATTGAGTGTTGTGAAAGGTTATTTTTTCTTTTAATAGAGTCTTGCAACTTTGGTCAAAAGTTATTTATTTATTTAATTTAAATAGAGTCTTGCTAAAAAACAGGTGGCCTCTGTTTTGGGGTGTGTTACCCCTCTGCAGGGGATGCAGATGGCATATTCTAGGCCCCAGCCGACAGGGCCATAACATTTTAGAATCTCCTTAATAAATTTAATTAGTGAATATTGAAATAATCTGCCTGTTTTTCACTTGAAGTCACTTGTTTAAGAATTTAATTAAAAAACATTTGCCTTTAAGGTTTGTTGTTGGATATAGGCCTTTCCCAAGTGTAAGACATGTGTGTATGCGTGGGGGGTGGGTGATGGGCCTCACCCTGCCATACTGGCCCATGACATTTTGCCACCTCTGTTTTAATTTAATTAACAGGGTATATTTCATCATTTTTTTTTTATATGTATAACTGCTAAATATGATGTGGTCGAGGACTGCACTCCTTTTTTTTTACTGTGTCATCAAATCATCTATGGGCTGCCAGGGTGATGTAAGGAGGAATGAAATCTATTTAGAACATTAATAACTGTAAGTCAGTAAGTGACAGTTCGGTTAGTAAGTAATCCTGACACTGACACGTCCTGCCAGTGGGATAAGAATTCTAATGACATTGCTCCTCAGCCTTTTTCAATCTGCAATGCCTCGAAACAAATGGATACACTTGTTCCTTTCTTATTGCATTGGATTCTCATTTGTTGCTATGGAAACTTTATGTTAATGCCCGATCGATTCGAGAACAAGAACTAAAAAGGCATTTAGATAAATTCCAAATGAGAAGTTTGAGAATTTCATAGTGGCTGACTGGTTTCTGGTGAAAAAAATACTAGCATTCCAAGGGAAATTATGTATCACCTCCACCCATATTTGCTATGTTGGGGGTGATCAATTAAAAAAGAGGTGAGCAGTGAATAAGTTACTTCTCTCGACCTTTGTTGGGATGTGATCACTAAAAAAGGTCTGAATTTTCAAAAAAAGCAAGCGGGCACAAACTAGTGACCAATTTAGCATAAACTTACATTGCATATTGAACCCCCTCTAAAAGCCTATTTTGGGGGGAATTTTCGAAAAAAAAATTTCAAGTTTATACTATGAACTATGAAGGGCTGGGCGATGTCTGGATACATAAATAGCAGTGGCATGCAGTGACCTTTGAGGGTGGGCATACAATAAGTACTCATCTACTGAATCACTTATGAAATTAATTAATTAAGGAGGAACCATTTGTGTTCATAAGATGGCCATTGGGATCGCTGTTCAATACATATAAAGAATTAGACATAAAAAGAAATTCACTTACCTCATTTATAAATTAATTCGATCTTTCAGGGCAAATATATTTATTACATTTTCATAGAAATCTTCTGATTTCATTAGATGTTGGAGGAAATCTTTTTCAATAGACATAAGAGCTAACCCTGAAATCCTTTTTTCTCCTGTTGTGTTTCTTTGGTAGGTTTTAATTCTCTTCAATGCAGAAAAGGATCATTCTACAGAGGCAGTAGTAGAAGGAATTGTCAAAACCAAATATCAAAGCTTGAAGAGTTCTGGCATAGCATCAACAAGATCATTGGTAGAAATAATGCAATAAATTACATACACTTTGCTGTATAACATTTTCGATTGAATATACAACAATTACTTTATTC